>VDFB02265722.1:0-69748 GCA_007258455.2 Sequoia sempervirens
TCTCTCTCTCTCTCTCTCTCTCTCTCTCTCTCTCTCTCTCTCAGGTCTCTCCCTCCCACACCCTCCCCCTCTCTCAAGTCTTTCCCTCCCACCCTAACTAGAGAATATACTCTCTCTCTCATGTCTCTCCCTCACACCCCTTCACCCTCTCTCAGCTCTCTCTCTCTCTCCCTCTTTCTCTCTCCTAAACCCTAATCCCTATACCCTATAAACTTAACCTTAAACCATCAACCCAATACCCTCAACCCTATACCTAATATCCTAAACCCTAATCCCTATACCCTATAAACTTAACCTTATACCTTCAACCCTATACCTTAAACCATAAACCCTATACCCTATACACTTAACCCTCATCTCTATTCCTCCCTCCCTCTTCTCTCTTTATCTCATCTTTGTCTCTCTCTCCCTACCTTCCTCCCTCTTTCCATCTCTAATTCCTATACCTAATACACTTAACCTTATACCCTCAACCCTCAACCCTATACCCAATACCATCAACCTTATACCAAATATCCTAAAACCTAATCCCTATACCATATACCCAATATCCTAAACCCTAATCCCTATACCCTATATACTTAATCCTATACCCTTAACCTTGAACACTATCACTCAAACCTCAAAACTATACCTTAAACCCTAAATCCTACACCTTCAACCCTCATCCCTATACTATATATCATTAACCTTATACCCTAAATCTTGAACATTATCCCTTAACCCTATACTTAAACCCTAAACCCTACACTCTCAACCCTTAACCCTATACCTTATACCCTAAACGTTACACCCTAAATCCTATACCCAATATCCTAAACCCCAATTACTATACCCTATACACTTTAACCTTATACACTCAACCCTCAACCTTTTAACCTAAACCCAATACCCTCAACCCTATACCAAATATCCTAAACCCTAATCCCTATACCCTATACACTTAACCCTATACACTCAACGCTAAACACTATCCCTCAACCCTATAACTTAGACCCTCAAACCTAAAACCTTATCCCTCATCCCTATAACCTATACCCTCAACCTTATACCCTAAACCTTAAACATTATCCCTCAACCCTATAATCAAACCCTAAACCCTACATTCAACCTTGTACCCTACACCCTAATCCCTAAACTTATTACCCTCAACCCTATAACCAATATCCTAAACCCTAATCCCTAAACCTTATGCACTTAACCTTATACCCTTGGAACCTTGAAAACTATCCCTCAACCATCAATCCTATACCTTAAACCCTAAAACTTACACCCTCAACCCTCATCCTTATAACCTATACCTAAAGCTTATACCCTAAACCCTAAGCATTATCCATCAACCCTTAACCTTATAATTAAACCCTAAACCTTACATTGAAATTTTTATCCTAAACCTTGAACCATAAACCCTAAACACAATACCCTCAACCCTATACCCAATATCATAAACCCTAATCCCTATACCTTATATACTTAACCCTATACCCTCAACCCTGAACACTATACCTCAGCCCTTAACCCTATACCTTAAACCCTAAACCCTACACCTTCAACCCTCATCCCTATACCCTATACCCTCAACTTTATAACCTAAACCCTTAACATCATCACTCAACTCTATACTTAAACCCTAAACCCTACATTCAACCTTGTACACTAAACCCTAAACCCTAAATCCTCAATCCTAAACCCAATACCCTCAACCCTATGCACTTAGACCTTTACCATCAACTTTGATCACTATCCCTCAACCCTCAACCCTATACCTTAAAACCTAAACCCTAAACCCTACACCCTTAACCCTCATCCCTACACCCTACACCCTCAACCTTATACCATAAACACTAAACATTATCCCTCAACCCTACACTTAAACGAAAAAACCCTATACCTTATACCCTAAAACCTACACATAATATCCTAAACCCTAATCCCTATACCCTATACACTTAACCTTATACCCTCAATCTTGAACATTATACCTCAACCCTCAACCCTCAAACTTATACATAAATCATAAACCCTAAACCTAATATCCTCAACCCAATACCAAATATCCTAAACCCTAATCCATATACCCTATACACTTAACCTTATACCCTCAACCTTAAAAACTATACCTCAACCCTCAACCCTATACCTTAAACCCTAAACCCTAAACCCTAAACCCTCATTGCTCATCCCTATACCCTATACCCTCAACTTTATACCTAATATCCTAAACCCTAATCCCTACACCCTATAACCTCAACCCTGTAACTTAAACACTAAACCTTACACCCTCAGCCCTAATAGCGGGAGAGAGAAAGAGGGGGAGGGATTGGGGAGAGAGAGAGAGGTTGGGATGGAAAGGGGAGATAATGATAAGTAGAGAGGGAGGGAGAGGTAGAGAGATATGAGAGATAAAGAGTAGATAAGGAAGGACAGATGGAGGGAGAGAGAGGGGAGTGAGAGAGAAGTGAGATAGAGAGAAATAGAGAGAGTGTGGTAGGGAGTGATGGAGGGATATGTGGGTAGAGAGGGATGGGTGAGATAGAGAGAAGTAGAGAGAGATAGAGATAGAGGGAAGGAGGGAGGGTGGGAGAGAGAGGGGAGGAAGGGAGAGGTAAAGAGGGATAGGCAAGATAAAGATAAGTAGAGAGAGAATGGTGATATATAGAGGAGAGAGTTATAGAGAGGGAAAGAGAGAATAGTGAGATAGAGAGGAGAGAGTGAGAGAGGAGGGTGAGGGATGAGGGAGAGAGAGGTATATGGAAGGAGAAGAGAGATAGAGAGTGGATAGGGGAAAAGGTAGGGACGAAGACATTTAGAGAGAGAGAAAGAGAGATAGAGGGGGGATATAAAGATAATTAGAGAGGGAAGGAGAGGTAGAGAGAGAGATGTAGAGAGGGAATGAGGGAGGGAGGGAGAGAAATTAGATAGAGAGGTGTAGAGAGAGTGGTAGGGAGTGATGGATGGAGAGATAGGTAGAGAGGGATTAGGGAGATAGAGAGTATAGAGGGAAGGAGAGGGAGAGGTATGGATGGAGAGAGTGGGAGGTGAGATAAAGAGTAATAGAGAGAGTGGTAGGTTGTGATGGATGGAGAGGTAGGTAGAGAGGGAGAGAGGAGATATAGATAAGTAGAGAGGGAGGGAGATGTATTGAGGGAGAGAGGTGTGTAGAGAGAGTGGTGGGGTGTGATGGATGTAGAGGTAGGCAGAGAGAGGGATTGGGAGATAGAGAGTAGATAGGGAAGAATAGAGGGAGATAGTATGGAGGGAAAAAGAAGGAGGTGAGAGTGAGGTGGGGTAGAGAGAAATAGAGAGAGTGGTAAGGAGTGATGGAGAGAGAGAGAAAGAGTTCTTGAGATCAAAAGAGAGAGAGTTAGATAAAGGGATGGAGATAGTGAGAGAGAGGTCTAGAGTGTAAGGGATAAAAAATGAGTGAGATAGAGAGACAAATAATACAAATTTCTAATTACTAAAATTTGACCTCCTGATTATTGAAATTTGACTGTCTAAAATTTGTGAGATTTTCTTAAAACTATAATTTACATTATAACTCCTAGAGATCTGAAACCACTCTTAAACATCCTGAAACTATATACAAGAAATATAACTTAAATTATAAGAAAGTAAACGTCCATATGTAAATTTCAACTTATACTTAAATGTTTATTTCATGTATATAGTTTCCTTGAAAGATAACAAGAAGAAAGAAAAAAAAAGAGAAGAAAAATAAATTCAATGTAGACCAGAACATGAGTGTGTTATAACACGCTTGTGTATTGTCAATGCATTCAAATAACGTGAGTGTGTTATAACATGCTCGTGTTATATCTTGGTTTGGGGATCCCCAAGCCTTGGGCTTGGTATTTTCCTTGGAATACCAACCCAAAGGATTGGAGGGCCTTCCCAATGACCAGAGACATGTTTTTGAAAATTTTACAATGTTTCACATAATCGGGTTCATGCTCACCATCAAGATTGCATGTGCTTCAATGTCAAACAAATTGAACACCAAGGTAATGTTAGGCTCTCTCTTAGATATAAAACAATGTAATTTTTTTCTCTTTTTGACAAATTGTTAATACTTTGATCTATAATTTATTTTGTTTGTGTGTCTCTTTTTTGGAAAAAAGTAGTGTTTGGTGTTTTTTTCATTATAAATTACATTTTTAGAAAGTAGAATCCATTCTACAAATATTAAAAAAAAATCAATTAGCTTCCAAAATTTGTAGGGGTAGCACAACCAAAATTCTATTTTTCAAGAAGTGTCCACTTTGAAAATTAGTAAAAATCAAATATTCATTAAAAATTATCTGAAAAATTGTGCATCAACTACATATTGTTAGCTAATTTCTCATCGAAGTGATTTTAAACATACTAAAAAAAGTTCACGATGCTATGTTCCCACAAAATTTGCTATATTATGTTTTTTTGACAAAAACAACCCCAATTTCTGTGGGACCCTCTTTTGAACCCCTTAATCTCAACCATTTTCAAAATAAATCAATAGTTTAGAAAGTAGACTCAGAGCACTATGATCCTTATTTTTGTTGCATCTCAAAATTTTGAGTGTAACTATCCTCAACTTCACGTCCAAGGTTAGTATTTTATGATTTCAGAAAAAAAGTGGCCACTTAAGCCCCCTTTTTGGCCCCCCATCTTTTTTCACTTACCCCTCACCATCTTCTTCATAGTGACTTCCACTATCTTTATCTACAAGAACTCTAAACTATCCTCACCTTGTTGTTTGTCTTTAATTTATACCTTTGATCAAAACTTTGTCCTCTAGTGCAAAGAATCTCTTTAATAGACTATTGACTTGAGGTCTTGTTCATATAATTTGTCAACTACAATACATCTATATAGCTTCTAGCACAAAGTGCATAGGCAATAAAATCAATTAAAGTAAGACTTTCTAGCAAAAGTAAAAAGATTCATATGTCCATGGTTAAGGTTTGTAGGTATCCAATTGGGACCACTCTCCCTCTTTGTAATGCCATGCTTTGAAAGCTTCTTTTATTCATCTTGACATGGATCACTACCTTCTAGACTCCTCTTTATTATCATTCAGATGAGAGGATTGTTCTTGACTGCCATTCTTGGTGGTCATTTTCATTTGATGAAGTCTTCATCTTACCCTACCTTAGTAACCTTGTTAGGATTGTGATTGGCACTATGGAAATTCAATGACCTTGAATTAGTGATTAGGTGGTAGTCATCTCTTCTATCCTAACCTTGACTATCCCTTAGTCATATTCATTGACCATTGAACCCTTAACTATCACTATATTTCCTCTTTTCAATTGTCCATTCAAGACTTTACCCTTTGTTTAAATGATTTCCCTCATTTCTTGATTTAACATGTCCTAGGTTTTGGTGAATGATGATTATATTTATTACAGTCAAAGACTTTCCTTACTCGTCATGACAGTCATTGAGACTATCTTTCTTTAAAACCTTGACTATTTAATTTGACTATCCTCAATTATCTTTATCACTACCTTTTTCAAGGTCTCAAATACTCATTGATAAGACTACCTTTTATTCCTTCTTTCATCAATGACCTTAATGAAAATCATCCTCAATTGGTTGTGGCTTTAAAACTTATGTTGTTTAGTCTTTAGGTGAATCTTTTGAGCACAAAAAAGCTACTCAATTTAGTTGAATAAGACAATTGCATGTAGCATATGTAAAATCTCCATTGCACAACAAGCTGTAATCAACCACCTTTGAAATCCTATCTTGAAAATCCATACTAACCCACATGCACAAACTGAGTCCATCAACAAACATCTAGTAGGTTGGCCTCTTTCCTGTTAACATCTCCAATAAAAGAATTCCATAGCCATAAACATCTACCTTAGCTAGAATCCTTCCACCAAATCCATACTCTACATCAAACCTATGTCAGTTTCCACCAATAAAAACTATAATAGTGAAATTGAAGAAAACAGGGTAAGTCAAGAAAAAGAAGTGCTTACCAAGGGAATGTAGCCAAGAGCACCTTTCAGTGTTGTTGATGTTGAAAATGAATGAATAGAATTTTTAGATAGTATATTGGTGTTTCCAAAATCAGCAATATGTGTTGTCATATAGAAGTCTAGAAGTACATTATTGGGCTTCAAATCACAATGAACAACTTGAATTGAACAATCATGATGGAGATATGCCAAGCCATAGGCGATGTCCTTGGATATTTGTAATTTTTTTTGTAAATTAAGTTTATAGACACCCTCGATATTACACTTGCCAACAATAAAATGCAAATTATTTTCAAAGTTTCCATTAGGCATGAACTCAAAAACCAAACCTTTAAGTCAAGATTAGAGCACGAGGTTCTGAATTTTATTATATTTCAATGTTTTGACTTTAATAAACACTTGGAATTCAATGCTAATACTTTTATGAGTTGCTTCATTCTCCAAATTGAGAGCCTTAATAGTTATCAATGTTCCATTATCCAAAACTCCTTTATATACAGATCCAATGCTGACAACTCCTAGCAAGTTGCTCTTTCCAAATACATTAGTTGCAGTACTAAGTTCCTTATATGAGATTCGAGGATGTGGAAACTCTATTGACGGTTCAACATACCCCTTCTGAAATAAATATTTGTACAAAAGTAAAACATATAAGTCGAATATGACTAGAGAGGGGATAATATAAATAATGTATTTAAACAATTTATGGAATTGCCTGAGGCCACCAACCGACACTTCAAATGGTTCTCCAAGTGACCCTCCAAATGGTCCTCCAAGTGACCCTACACTTGGAAATGCTAGAAATTGAAAGTTCCCTTGCCCACAGAGTCCAGGTTCTCCTTTGAATGGTGGTGCCATGAGGTTTGTAAACAATCTCCTTTTAGGAATTTTTCCTATCAAACAAATTATATGAAATATTTAGAAAGTTTAGTAGTGAAAGAAATACTATGAGCAATAACACTATACTATTATTGCCTTAAATTTATTAATAACAAAATTATAGAGTTGTAAATAAATTATTAACAATTAAAAATCGCTACCCAAAATTACTTGTATCATACCAGATAACTTGTTATTGTAGGAGAGATCCACTATTTTGAGATATTGTAGTTTGGAAATTGACTGCAGAATTGGGCCTTCAAACATGTTATGTGAGAGGTTGAGATATTCCAAATTAGAACTTCCAATATAAATTGGAACTAGATAATTGATTTTCAGATAGATATATTCCTTGAACTATTCCCATAATACTGCAAAACTCTTGCTAGGGACCATCTTCTACAAGCATCATATCTCCCTCATCATCTGTGTAGAGAACCTGCTAGCCTTTGTTTGGATCATCTAGTTGTCCTTCAAAATTGAACATCACCTCAAGATCATGGATGAGCTCTAAGTATCCTTCAAATTTTGTAAGATCCACAACTCACTCAAGAGCACTACCCAACTTGTTTAGTACAACTCATTGTAGAATTACTCTAAGCTTTGTACTATGTTTCTTGTAATGGTCTCCAATATGATTTTTCTTTCTCACAACTCACAGTAAGCATGTCAGACTTGGTGATCCTTTTTTTTTTCATATGTTGTAGTTACAAGTGCCCTGCTAGATATACATGAAAATGTGGAAGCATAGACAAGGCAAGCGAACTGTTTCAAAAAAATGCCTCAAAGAATGGTGATATAATGGAATGTAGCCTTCCCCATTCTCTCACAAATACTTCAAGCCAGAAAAGGCTTTCCCACATCACTATGGGCATGGATTGAAGTGTTTGTGGGAGAGTGGGGAAGATTGCCTTGCATGATATCACATTTCTTTGAGGCATTTTTTTGAAACAGTTCGCTTGCCTTGTCTATGCTTCCAAATTTTCATGTATGTCTAGTAGGGCACTTGTAACTACAACATGTGAAAAAAAATCCCCGTTGTTATGCTTTGATGGTTGTCCCTTTGTTATTACTAGATATCTGATGTAGTGCACATTATTATAGTGCAAGTGTTTCATTTAGCATCACCAATATTCTCCACAAGAACATTGTCCCTGTTTAAAATGATGGAAATGGTTCACATCTCTCAGAACAATTTCTCTTGCAACAATCTTGGAGATGAATTTAGATGGAAAATATTTTTTTATTTTGTGCCATCTTTTGGTCATGTATTATAAATTAACCCATGTATTTTCCCATCAATTGAATCATTGTTGTAGAAAAAATTTGTTATGCTTGCATTTGGCATCAACATGCAAAGTCACCTCCTTGTCATTTCACAAGAACAACCTATCTTTGAAGCACTATTCAGAGTTTGATTGAGAGGACTGCTACCTTGCACTTTGAACCCTTGCACAGTCATAACATCCTTTGCATAAGTCTGTCATCATTTTCATTTTTTATATGATGATCTTTTCAAACAAAAAGGCTTTAAATGGTGGACACTAAAACTGTATTTATCTCTAATAATTGTTTGTGCAATGCTCATAAAATAAATTTTGTTTAAGAAAAAAATATGAGCATGGCTTCATGCATCTGTCAACTAATACTAATTGTCTTGGAATTTGGACTTCATATTGACAATGAACTAAGATTGTCTAACTCCCTATCTTTCAATCTCTTGTGAAGATCACAACAAAACCCTTAGTTGCATACTTTTATAGGGAGATAATTGATTCCTATCAAAACCCTAGCCCTTTAGTATCATTTGTGTGGTAGTGTTATAATGCTACATGCTCCTCTCAAGACTAGCTTTGATACAAGCAATTTATTCACCAAACCTATTCAAGGCTGCACTTTCATTGTGTATATGCTTGATATGATACTCATTGCATTCAATAACTTACACTCAACATCATTCATTTAATTTGCACAGTCCCATATCCTTGCAATCCCCTCATTATAATGTTCTTCAATGTAACCCTAAAAACCACTAAAAGAAGCATGTCTTCAAGATAAATTGGCATGAGTAACTTTATTAAATCAGCCAATTTCTTACTTCACTTGTCACACATGCACAATAAAAAAACCCCAACTAACATATGTACTAGGTCTAAGATGGTATCATTACATGTAACATGAACTAGCTCTAGATTTCCAAATGATACATCATTGTATTTTGTAATTTGCACTATCACGACATGTTTGAAGGACATGTCTCTGTTGAGTTTAGAGGCACCATATCTCCTAGGTGTATGGAATCAGATCTTCCTTCAAAGTGTTTCCTTTGCATGACATATGACTATGACATCTTTATCTCTTTTCTCAATCCAAGGCAAGGAAAGTCTATGTAATGAAAATTAGTAGGCAACAACAATGATGCAGTGGTCTTTGCATTATTTTTTTTGTCAAAATTAGAACATACTCGAAGGTTCTTAACAACTCTAATAACTGTACCAGGGCCATGTTTAACAAACCAAATGCAATTTCTAACTTTAAACTATGGTGGTAGATAAATGATTCTTTTTTCTTCTATTCCATAACATTAAGTAAAAGTGTTGAATCTAGAAATACCCTGCTCCCTTCATTTTCCAAGCCAATTTCTCCAATTTTGCATAGCTCCCCCATGTTTTTGGATGTGATCTGTCTACTATAGTTTTTTAATTGATATATATTTCTATTGTGTTTGGACTTACTTTTGTAAACTTGCAATATACAATGCACTTTTATTTTTTTTGAATTGAGACTAATAGTAATTTTGTTGGTTGTATTGAGGCACAACTTCATTCATGGCAGAAAAGGCAACACCCTATTGCTCATATTAGGTAGCACATTGCATATAAAGGAGGAAATATTCTAGGGTTATTGTTGATTGCATTGAAGGAGAGAGCTTTGTATATGGGACACGATCAACACTCTCTTGGATTCTACATGTTACAACTTTCTCTACAAATATTTCCCATGTTGTAGAATTTTTAAGAGATCAAAGGGGCATGTGCTCACATTGAAGGGCTCCAAGCATGCGTTTCCATCATTGTAGAAGTTTTTTGGAGAAGTTTCTTTCTTGTCATTTATGTGCATTGTAACTCATATTTTCAATCTTGTGACTGAAAATAAAAATTGTAATACTCTATTTCTAAGCATTTTTGAGCAAGATTGATATTTTAGACTTGTGCAAGCTGTAAGAACACCTTTATTTTAATAAATTTTAGCGATTTTTCCTTCTCAATGGTTGTCTTATTGAGTGCAAGTGATGATTGATGTGTATTTTTTCTTATGTTTAAATCCTTAAATATCAGTCAATTAAAATGACTAAATATACTACTAATTGACATCAATTAATAATTAAATTGACTAAATATACTACCAATTGATAGAAATTAGTGATCAATGAATAAATATGACTAAATATATGACCAGTGAAATCAGTGAATAAAAATGACTAAATATACTACCAAATTGATCAAAATGATTATTAAAATTAATGACTAAATACACTACCAATTGATAGAAATTAGTTAATAAAAATGACTAGATAAGGGACCAGTTAACAATAATCAATGACTAAATATATCAATGAATAAAAAATGACTAAATATACTACTAAATTGATCAATCAGAAAAACCAATAAATGACTAAAAAATGGTTTAATCATCAATTTGGTCACGTTATAAATGATTGGCAATAAACTACTAATGGTCACATGACCATGTTTAGTCATTTATAAGTAGTTTCTAGTAGTTTTTTTAGTCATATATTGTTGTTTTTGTACTAGTGACCACAATCAAGATTCAATATTTTTTAACTTTGAAATAGAGATTACTATTTACAGTACCTTTATTGAATCATAGCTGAAACAAGTACCTACCTAACCTTTCATACCAAGCTCTAGGAACTTGCTTCAACCCATATAATGCCTTCCTCAATATGCAAACCATATCCAATTTATCTGATAAGTGAAATCCTTCCGGTTTTTCTATGTATACTTCTAATTTACCATTCAAGAAAGTAGACTTCACATCCATTTGATATAATTTGAAATCCTTATGTGCTACAAAAGCCAAAAAAATCTTGATAGCTTCCATTCTTTCCACCAGAGAAAATGTTTCCTCAAATTTTATTCCTTCTACTTGTGAGTAGCCTTTACACATAAGCCTTGCCTTATTTCTTATCACTTCTCCACTCTCATTTAGTTTGTTTTAGAATACCTACTTAGTTCCAATCATATTATTGTTTGTTGGTCTTGGAACAATTTCCCAAGTATAATTCTTCGCAATCTGCATTAGTTATTCTTCTATAGACTTGATCCAATACTCATCTTTGCATGCTTCAATTACTATTTTAGGTTCAACTTCATAAAGTAAACATAGATTTACTTGTTCTTCAACAACAATCATGGTTTCAGAGCCTTTTTTGATCTTATAGCTATCATCCTTAAACATAAGATTATATCCTTTGTTACACATTTGTTCAACACTTAAGAGGTTATGTCTTAAACCCTTAGCATAAAGAACATCATCAGTATTATGCTTTCCATAAAAGCTAATTGAACCTTTTCCACATATCTTAGCAGATGTATCATCACCAAAACTAACAAGTCATCCTTCACATTTTTTAAGTTTAACAATCTTACTCTTATCACCAGTCATATGATTAGAGCATCCAATGCCAATGATCAAGTAGTTATTCTCCTTTCTAGCATGAAAAGGAGACACCAAAGTGCCTTCAGTATTAGTACTTTCTTCCTAAGCCCTTTCCTTCACACATATCTCAAAGTTAGAAAAGTTAGTTTCATCTTTTGAAGCCTTGAACAAGCATTCACCATCCTCATCATCTCCATAATTAGATTCATCATCAGATATACTTGCATCTTCTCTAACATAATAACTTTTCTCAATCATCTTACCTTTGTTCTCTCTATTTTTGTCATTCAAAGTTTTGTTTGGACATCTTGAAGCATAATGACCTATCTTTCCACAACTAAAAAATTTGAAAGGAAACTTACCTCTGTACTTTCTAGTACCCTTTTTCATTCTTCTCACAAAGTTAGCTTCCACATCATCAAGATCCTCCTAATCTGATTCCGTGTAGTCTTCTCTGATTTTCTAGCCTTAAAAGTAGTATCAACTTTTGCACTACTTGTACCAAATTCTCTGATTTCAAAAGTATTTAAAGAACCATAAAAATGATCTCCATTATATTGGTTCAAATTTTATAATTCCTCAATAGAAAAAAAATTATGACTATAAGATTTAGGAAGAGTTTTGAGTACCTTCTTTACCACTTCTTCTTCTTTCAGTTCTCCACCAAGACCTTTGATATCTTTGAAAAATTCATCCACATTTTGCAAGTAGCTTGTGACGTTTTCATCTTTAGACATTCATAGGGTTTCAAACATGATCTTTAGATTCTACATCTTATCTTTCTTGACCTTATCATCTCCTTCATAAATGTTTTCTAACTTTACCTAAATTTCTCTAGCAATTTTTAGATTCATAGCTTTCACCAATTCAAAATTGGCAAGACCACTTAAGAGATAATATCTTGCTTTACTATTATTTTCATAGGCCTTGATCTCATCATTAGTCTTTGGACCATTTGTAGGTGTAGTTTATCCAGTCTCAACAGACTTCTAGTTTTCAAATCCAAGAGAAACCAAAAAACCTTCCATCCTTTTCTTCTAGAATGCATAATTTGATCCATCAAACATAGGAACATCTTTCTTGTGTGACATCCTAGATCTACCTCATACGGTTAAGTTTTCTTCCAAGAAACATTTCTCTAATACTAATTGTTGAATGCACAAGACAACTAAGAGGGGGGTGAATCAGTTGTACCTTAAAACTTCAAAACCCTCACAAAAATTCAAATCCACATCAATCCAATTAACCCTTAATCTGTTAGAGTGATTTATCATGAAAGAAAATAACAAAAAATGAACCAAATCAACACCATACACAAAGAAACACCAGATTTATGTGTAAAGCACAAGAAGGGAAAAACCATGACAAGGATTAGCTCACAATATAAAGTAATATCAACACTGAATACAATAGGGCTCACTACTTAAAATAAAGAAATTCTCACTACCAAAGGCTCACTGCCAAAGTAGAAAAGAAGATAGGTTGAAGAGTGTTACAATGAGAAATCCATACCAATGCAACATAAAATTCCACCACAACATCTCCAACACCTTCACAATTTTGTTGAAGAATTGTATACACCTTTTGCTCACTACATCCAGTAATCTAACACATGACGTTCGTATTGTACTTCAAAAATTTGCACCCTACAACTGGAACTCACATCACACACATCTATCTTCACATCTCTCAACAACTCAACTCATACTTATACCATCTTCAACCTTGAAAACATTCTCCAAGTTTGGTTATGCAGCTCAACCTTGCAAATTCAAACTAGGTCGGCACCAAAACATTCTCGTAGTGGACACGAATGAAGGCAGAACATAGGACACCTTAGCTAGGACCTAAATCGACTCATACACACCACACCACACTTCTACAAAAACCCAAGGTCGATTGAACTTGTGTAAACACCATTAAAAAATTAAGTATACACTTCCTTAGATCCAAGGATGACTCGTAGAAAACACATAGCACTTGAACACCATCTAGAATATTCCACAAACACCTTGAAATCCAAAAAACTCCTTCATAATAAATTTTACTTGAAGAATGTACACACCTAGTACACTCAAACAATTTTTTCATACACTACAACTCAAGCATTTGACTTTTGAAGAACCAAAACTCAAATAACTTCAAATGAAGAAAGATACAAACACTATCAACACTCTTCTAGATCCACAAGACTTGAAACCACTCTACGAAGAAATGTGTAGAAAAACATTTCTCCCAAACACCAGGGAAAACTTTAGTGGCGAATCTTTTCCAATTGGAAAATATTTGAAATTGGGACCTCCAAAAATGGTGAATAGTACAAGCTAAAAAGGATGTTGAATCGCCATGTTTTTACAAAAAAATAATTTTGTCTCAATTAATTCGCCTATGCATTATTTTTTAAATGATGTGTCATTGGAACTGATTCGCCAATAGTTTATACTGTAATTACAAATATTAATTATATTTGCTAGTAATATTATATTCCTAGCATTAATTTTGGGGCAATATTGCCACTAATAATAAATTACCATTTAATTCTAGAAATATTTTATCCTCTAATAAGGCTTTTATTTATGTCCTTTGATCAGCTTTTTAATCAAATGGCTACAATTGATTTCGCAACCTATATGCATGTGCCTTTAAAAAGGCTTATTGAGGTCCGTAATTTGTTTTGGGCCACATGATTAGATTTAATCGTGTGGCTCAAAACAAATTTTGGGCCTTAACAAGCCTTTTTAAAGGCACATGCATATAGGTCGCGAAATCAACTGTAGCCATCTGATTAAAATGCTAATCGATGGTAACAATTTAACATTTCATTTAGTCTTATTTTTAAAGTGAGATTTTTTAAAAAATACTGAATCTGTGTGTGCTCCAATGCATTTTTGCTAGTGAATTTATGCTTGGTGGCGAGGGGCTTTTCCCCTCGACCCTTCCTATAGCGCTGGGGTTGTTGTCACCGGACCTCGTGAGGGGGCATTGCCCCCTCGACTACCATAAGGGAGCTCTACCCCCTTGACCCCTACAAGGGGCGCTGCCCCTTGATCTCACCGGTGGCTACTGCCCCCAGGCCCCTTCTTCAATATTACAAAAAACAAAAAAAATATGGGGGAACTACGCCGACCAACTATGCAAATTTTTAAAGGAGAGATTCGACATTGTAATTAATCTTTTTAGTGATTATTCGCTAGGATTCACCACTATGATTATTATTTTTACCAATTATTCATTAAGATTCGCTAGGATTTTACAATTTTTTTAATAATGTGCATAGATTCACCAAGAAAATTAATATTTTTTTTCAAATAAAAGGAAAGATTCGCCAAGATTTTACACCTTCATCAAGGGGGGGTTTCTTAAAGTTATCCTTGCCAAACACCTCTACAATACACAGTTCTCACAATGGTGAACACACCTTCCTCTGCACAACAATCTAGCACACCAAATTTTGGATGCAACACATCTGAACACCTTTGATCAAAATATCCAAACCAAAAAATATCTTCAACATAGAAGAAATGCAGAGCCAAATTAGAATGCTACTTTGCAACAAAGAACACCATTGCAACACACTATTTCCTCTTTTTATTCAAATTTTCTCAAAAGCACTTGGAAGCCAAGCACTCGAGACACCTCCTCAACATCTTCAACACTTCCTCATCACCACCAAGCCAACTACAACCTAGCAACTCAACCAAACATCCATAGACATAAGCTTATCAAAGAAACACTATAGGTTGACACTAGTAGCTTACTAATGAAAACATAGTGAAACTAATTAAAGCATCATTAGAGACAACATCAAATCAATACCAACTACTCAAACCCTTGCAACAATATTAGGGAATACTCATACTATTGACAACAATGAAAATCAACAACTGCACATACTTGCAACAGAATAGCCATAATAATGATTTGAATACCACGTGTGAACAACACAAAATTTGAATTTTTTTAGTAGGGACATGCCTTCGTTGATTTTGTGTGTTCCCCTTAAGGTGCACACAAATCAATGAATGATAGAAAGATTGGATGATAATATGATAACTTGAAAATGTATATAAAAAGTAATCATAAGCATAATAATGTGAGTACGAAGCATACACATAAAAAAATAGCATAATAAATTAAAAAAAATTAAAGATACATACATGAGATACTTACCTTTGTGTGTGTAAGAGAGAATACAAAATTTCCCTTTCCCCCCAATTAGAACAAATTTGGATATGTGTAACTTGCAAAAAGAAACAAACTTGTAACCCTAAGTGATAATACCTAGTGAAAAGTATATGAGAACACAAATGATGTGTAAATTGGAAATATAAAGACACAGATAAAAAAAAAACCACAATATGTATAACTTGAATTATTTCCCACAATGGGGCATTTTCCTTTAGTGTCATGATATATAAATGGAGTATGATCCACCATTTTTTCTTTATGAATAAATAATTCATATAATTCAATACATTATTGTAATAACAGGTAAACTATAGCACAAATCACCACAAAATAAAATGAAATGCCATTTCCAAAGATAATAGGACCTAAATATTGTACCTCTAATAGGAATAAAACACACTTTTTCAAGTTGTCATACATCTAGTTCTCACACAAACACTAATAAACTTGATGCAAATGATTCACATGTTCTGGACCAATTTCATAAAATATATAAAAATGTCATCCTATAAGAAATTAATAATTTAATATTAATAAATTCAAAACACCCCAATCATTGGACTTGTAAACACGTATGGAGCATTAGTCAACCCATATGGGAACTTTGTTGAACTCATAATTTTTTTCTCTAGAGATTTATCTTTTGAAACATTTTCTCATGTAACCATCACAAAGGATACTTAGAAAATAAGCTTATATTTAGAATATCTTGGGCATTAGGACTTCACTCAACTACTCAGAAAATTAATTAGCTATGATAATATATTTTCTTATAGTTGGGATCTATGCTTTGCTTAAGTACTAGCTCACCAACAATAGAATACTTCATAAATATTAGCTTAAAAATATAGAGAACTGCCATACATAACATGTGACTTGATTATAATACAAACATTCAAATGTTTTGATTATATGGGAAAAACAGGTTTTGAAGGGACCCAAAACCCTTTACATCACATTACATCAAAATGCTGCTATAAAACAGAATACTCAATAAAGCATAAGCAACAACCAACAACCAAAGAACAACCAAACAATAGGAAAACATAAATAGAGAAAATAACACACAAACATAAAAATCACTTCAGATTCTTTAGGGTATTGGCCACCTCAATCTCTTGGTTATACACTAACATTCAAATGTTATTACACTACTCTATTAGACTAATCTAGTACTCTATGACTTATGTTTACTTAGGTCATGTGATTTTTTGTGTCTCAATTCATAGGATGAGTACACATGTCATGATCTAGCCTTATCATCACCTAGGGTTTCTTTAGGATTTTTTTTTTTTCTTTTTATAAGGATTATTTATACTATTATTCACACATTGTGAGGTTTACATATTAATGATGATTCCTATTTTTAGACTAATTTTATTTTTCCCTCCATAGTCTAGTTATTTCTCTTTATGTGTGGTAGATGTTTGATTGCAAGTGATCCTTGGTAGTTGTAGGGTTGAGGGATCAACTCCACCATGGTATCATAGCTCTAGATCTACAATTCCTTATTTGTATTTTTAGATATTTGGACTTGGGTAAATTTTGGCGCATCATGGAGCCTAATAGACCTCATTTTTGCATCAGAAAAGTCCAAAAACCCTAAGATCACCTATACATTTATCAAAATTGAAGGTTAAATTTTTTTGAGGAATTTTTTAGCTATGCATAAATTTTAGAGCATTGAATTCCATATAGTTGTATGGATCCATATACTGTATGGTATCATATGGGTCTATGGAGGAAAATTTTAGCTCACTATTTAAAAAAAATTAACTTCTCTATGATGTTGTTTGGTATCATTTTCAAGATTTCCACATGAATTCTAGAAATGTTTTTTTTTTTAAATTTTAACATCATAAGTTGGTTTTTCAAGTGTATTTTTCCTCTAAATTTTGCAATCATTTTTTTTTTGGAAAATATTTCATGGTTTTTGGTGGAGTTTATTTCTCCCACCACTGCCTATGAAATCACAGTGTAAATTTTCTAAAGATTTTACAAAGTTTAAAGGGAAGGAGCAGTGAATTTTTTGAAAAATGGAAGGGGCTTTTACAACTAGTAGCATATTCACTTTTTTTAATGACATTGTTCACAAGAAGCAATGGTATTGTTTCCCATGCAATAATTTTTTGTTTGGAAGCATCTATCTTCGCATTTTCCACCAACATGTGGTTGTAGTAGCTTATTTATTCACATTCTCGATGTGTCTTTTTATTGTTGGTAGGGCTTTTTCATTTGTTGGAAAGTGTCTTTTAAAATCAAAATTGACATTTAAAAATAATCATTTTCAAGTTCTTGCATTTAGAATCAGTCAATAATAATTTTCAAATTACAAATATCTTCTTCAATACTTGCATTGTATTTCCTAGTTCTAAGTGTTTATTATCTTTATTTAGTGTTTTTTTTTTTCTATTTTGGGCACACTTTTGGTTTGTTGAAACTTATATGAATATTACAACCTAGTGTCCCATTTCCAATACTTTAGTGTGACATAGTTTGAGACTCATAACATCCCATGTTGGTACATTCACTATGGCTCTTGGGTTTTCCAACTCTTTCACTCATAGTGTTGACACTAGTCAACCCATTTTGGATTCCATCTGAACCGTAAAAAAATTAGGTGGGGGAAAGGCCCACTTATTCTTGCTAGGTCATTCAATTATGTCCTAGGAGTCCTAATTGGATTGACTATCAACCTCACAAGGTGATTCAATTCTCAACCAAGAAGACCTAGGAAGGGATTCTTTAAGCTTTTAGGGGTTCACCACCAAGCAAATGCTTGGAAAAGAAAAATGAGTATTCAACCTACAAAACCTAGTAATGCAAGCTAAATGAAGGATGAAAATGATGAAATTATGCAACAAGTTAGGATATGTGTATATGGGAAGTTTGGAAATCTAATGAGGATTCCAGAAATGTAAAAATGTTGTCAAAAAATGCTATGGAGGACTAAGACACCCTTACTATTGTCCTAGTCTTGTTGCTTTTTGGGGCAGATGCAAAATATTCGAATGACAGAAAAAGACCCAAAAGAATCTCTACAAAAATCCACTTGGAGGACTAAGATTCCCTTGCTACCATCTTAGTCCCGATATGAATTTCTAAAATCTCTAAAAGTGATCCCGAGGCTTGATGTCTACACTTCCTTCTCCTCTGATCTCAGGTTCTGAAACTTCTAGATTTGGCCTCTAGGTGAGTTTCTATGAAGATAACAACTTTGCAATGCAACTTTGCACTTCAAATGATCTTCAAGTCTTCAATCTAAATATGCAATCACAAACACATAAGGGAGGAAAAACTTGTTGATTGTTAGTGAAAAGGGGTTTTCCTTCTTCAAACCCCTTGTTGATAATTATACCAAATGACGAAATGAATGAAATGAAGCATGAAATATGAAATATATAAATGATATCACCTTCTATGATGTCTTGTGAAGAAAATTTGCAATCTACCATGTAGTGGCCATGAAGAATGTAGATCTTGGATCCTTGTATATGATGTGAACAATGGTTGCAAATAGATCTTCAATGCTGCATCCAAAATTTTGGCTCAACAACATGAATGGATGCACTAAACCCTTGAAATGATGCTTGAATCTTGATGATTGCTCCAAATGCTTGATGAATTTCTCTTGAATTCCCAAATACTTGAATTCTTGGATGCTTACGTTGCTTGTTATGAAAATGAGTGGAGGAACCTTGTATTTATAATTATCCATGTTTAATATCCCAAAATTACACCACACCAAGTTGACATATGAAATCATTAATTAAAGAAGGCTAAATCCCACCATAATTTGAAATTAAATCCTAAAAATAAGCCAAAGAGAACTAAGAAATTCCCTAGGTGGCATCTTAGTCTCAAGGCTTGAAACTTGGGGCATAGACTGCAAAAAGGGGCCTATTTAAGGTGCCTTTGAAATATGGGTCACAAGACCTTTGGGGGACAAAGATTCCCTAGGTGGTGTTTTAGTCTCGACCCAAAAATCAGGGGCACTTTGAAAAAATCATTAAATTATCATTTATCCATTGAATTTTGTCGGGATTAGCCAAAAAAATGATATAATTTATTGGGCTTGTGGATGCAAAATAGGACCAATTACGACATAAATAGGGATAAATAAAGTAAGGCAGGCCCAAACAAGTCTGAAAATGCAAAGGTATGCATTTTTCTACACTACATTTAGCCCCCACTTTAGTGAGAGGATGAACTTGCTTCAAACTCACACTAAAGTAGCCAACCACACAATCAAGAGGAGTTCAAATGTACAAATGCTAGTAAGATAGGATGACAATAACCAAGAGGGATGATCAAGCCCCCAAGATCAAGATTCTATGACAAACTAACATAAGAACAAAGGAACAAACATGCGGATGATATATGAAGCCATAACCATATCACAAACATACACCAACAACAACAAAAAAAGGAAAAATGCAATGGATCAAGCTTTGACTAATCGTCCAACACGCTGTGGACTAGGTCTAGGTTTTTTTTCCAAAAAAAAGGTTTACAAGTGGAATGCATTGTCCAATATGCAAACAAATGCATGCTCACAAGGGCTAGTGAAGCTAGGTGTCCACTAGGTGAGCCCCAAGAGGTCCATATCAAAATCATACTCCCATGACTATGATAAGGAAAAAAATAAAATGCATGCTCACAAGGGCTAGTGAAGCTAGGTGTTCAATAGGTGAGTCCCAAGAGGACCATATCAAAGCCATACCTCCATGACTTTAATAAGGTACAAAAAGAAAATGCAACAAGAAAGAAAGATGTTCGAAAGGATTTTACTTCATTAATGTGAGGTCTTAATTTTAGGGGACATTGTGCTTAATGTCTTGAAGAGAGGATAAATACAAGGTATCATCCTAGGGAACATTGTACCTAATGTTTCTAAGAGAGGACAAGTGCAAAAGGTCTCATCTTGTTTCCAAGAGAGGATAAGTGCAAGTTCTCATCCTTGGGAACATTGTACTTAATGTTTCCAAGAGAGGACAAGGAAATATTACACTCTCGGAGGAAGTCAAACCAAATGACACCACCAAGAAAAGGATGCATTACAGGAAGAAAGAAATTGCACAAGGAACATGCAAACAAATGCAAGTAAAATCATGCCAAAATAATGCCAATGTATTCCCCCACTTTAAAGGAATTGCTAACACCATGTTATGAGCAATTACTTTAAAGTAGAAAAAATGAAAAGGGAAATAAGGTTGCCCCTAAAACTTAGTACATCACATGTCAGCCAACTTAAGGCATGTCGGTCACATCCCCAACTTGCTCTGATATGTACATAGAAGGCGGTCGACTAGTCAAAAGAGGAAACAATAGGCGGCATACAAGGACAAGGCTACCTAACCCCTTGCCCCCACTTAGTGCAGGAAAAGGATGAGCTGAAATGATTGATGAGAAACATGATATCTAGTGAAAAGCAATATCAATTAGAGGAATTAAGTTCCCCCACATAAGGAAGAGCACCAAACTCCTTAAGATGTTGGATTTTATTACTCAAAGATTTACATTCATTAGTAGAATGACCATGAATTCTGTGATATGCAAAAAATGAGTTCTTGTAGTAAAATTTCTTTCGTGTTCTCGAAGGGAGGGATATCAAATGATCTTGGAGGATTCTCAACAAGATACTTTCTTGATCAAAGGTAGGAGATGTTGCTTTGTTTTGGGACAAAGATATCTCTTGCTTAGTACAATATGTCATACTTACACAAGACTCTTTAGATTGTGGGATTTTGTTCTCTTCTTTAAAGTAAGGTGTAAAATCTAATGAATTCAAATCATTGGTGTTTTGTGTGATGACATTGACATTAAGTGAAGATTTCTTTGTTTTTTTCATTTCAAGATGCACTACTGTTAAAGTTGGCTTAGAGGAATGTTTTGTAAGGGTGTTGATGTTAAGTGAAGGTTTGTTTATTTCTATAAAAGGAATATAACCAAGACAATTAGTTGTTTTTTGCGTGTTAGGTTCTATAGGGACAAAAATACCTTGTTCTCTAGCACCACATCCTTTTCCACTATAACCAAGTTGTTTCATCATTTCATAACCTTTTCCATAAAGTTTTTTCATCTCATTCGGATTCAGTGGTTGTTGATAGTTAGTTTCACCAAAGTTTTTTGTGTAATTTTCTTTTTCTTCTGAAGTGGTTGAGGAGGATGCTTTTGAAGGGTTGTTTGAATTTTGTGTTGACATTACCACTTTTTCTCTTCCCTTATTTGAATCTTTTTTTATGATCTTGTATTCTCCCATGAATGTTGGTTCAAAGTGCAACGACCCCACATCATCTAATGATATCATTGTGAAGGGTTTAGGACATCTATTTCTTTATTTTTCTTGCATGGGTTCTACTTATGTAGTTGGTGTCAATGTTTTTAAAGGATTCTCTTTGTTTTTCTCAATGTTCAAAAAACTGTTTGGTTCAATGTCAGCTTCAAGTGTGTAAACTTTGTTGTTGTAGACATACTTCATTTTATGTTGAAGAGTGGAAGGTACCCCATTCATTGCATGAATCCATAATCTTCCTAAAAGAAGATTATATGAAATATCATGAGGCATAACATGGATCAGGGTTTGTAATGTGGCCTTTCTAGCTTTAATAGGTAAAGTGATTACACCAAGTGATTGTTTTCACACGTTATCAAGCCATTAATAGAGAAAGAGATAGGTTGGATTTTTGATTTATCAAAACCAAGCTTATCCAAAAGGTTTACACTACACATATTTAAGGTTGAGCCATTGTCAAAAAGGGTTCATTTTATCCCTGTCATATTGTATTGAGCTATTATCATGAAAGCATCACATTGGTTTTGCACTTCCAAAGGATGGAGCTCAATTTGGTGGAAAACAATGTCAACATTTATTCTTGAATCATGGTTGTTATATCATTTGGTTTCACATTAGAAGGGGTAGGAACTCGTTGTAAGGTAGTTTGAAGCATTGTGTGATAGGTGAATTTTCAATCAAGTCCTAGAGGGATATCTTTGTAGAAGTATTCTTAAGCTGTTCAACAAGATCATACTCCTTTCCACTTTATGAAGGAAAATGAGGGGGACCTAGTAAGATAGGATTAGGAAATGGGAGGGATGTTGAAGGTGTTTGTCTTGGTTGTGGATTATTTCTAGTGTTGTATGTATGAGCAATGATATTATAACTCATTTGCTGTGAAACATTGTTCTTAGGTGGTTCGAGGATAAGGACAAGTTTGTTTTGGACCTTTTTTTAAGAAGGTGGATGAATGATAAGTTTAGGCTAAAGAGAGTACTCCTAGGGGTATCTAATGTGCATAACCTCAGAAGACTTATCCTTATTTTCATGATCTCTTAGTGAAGAGGAGTCTAATGTTACTTCATCATCAACATCTAAGGAATTACTATTGTCAATGTTCTCATTTCCTTCTATCGTGATATCTTCCCTAGTAGGAGAGTTTGTAGGAGAACTAATAACCAAATCACAAGTAGGGGTCTCATCAATGGTTGAGTTGTCTTGCCTATCAATGATGTAATTATCTTGTTCAAGAATGTTTTCTATAGGGGAAGAGAGGAAATCAAGATTCCCATGACTTTCATCGATTAGATCTTCTAACATCAAAGTATCTTCACAACTAGGATATACACTAGGAGAAGAACAATTGTGATTTTCATGATCATTTATGGCTTCATTCCTTTGTTCCCTAATAGGATAGGTAGAGGAAGGAACACAAAGAGGGTTGTCATAGATCTTAAAGTTTTGATCATCCAACACCAACATATCTTCACTTACACTTTAATCCTATAGAAAATTATCACAAGAGGTGAAGATGTTGGGAGATGAATATAGACTAGTTGAAGTTTCAATGGTTATGTGGTCGTCATGACTACTTATGGTTGTTTCTTCTTGTTCATCAATGTATTGTTCACTAAGAGAGGTAAGAGGATAGAAACAACCAAGACTCTCAAAAATCTCATTGATTGGTTCTTCTAAAACCAAAATATCTTCTTCACAAATAGGAGAGATATTAGGAGAAGAACAAATATGATTGTTAGGATTGTCGAAGGTTGTATTCTCTTTCACTAAATGTAAGACCCCATTTCATATGTGATTAATGCTAAACATAATTTGTGATATGATTTTCTTAAATTGATGATTAGATGTATTATGGATGATAAACAAGGTGATCTTTTGGAAAAATCCTTGTAATTTCATTTGGACATTATGTTCTATTGTCACTACCATGAAGGTGGAATACACTAGTATACTATGAAATGCAGATTTGAAATTTAAATGGATTATTATATGGTTAAAGTTTAGAATATTTAGCTAATATATTAATGTGATATACAATGTTACTTATGATCGTGTTGGTAATGTACAGGAAGGCAACAATGTTAGCATGAGAAGGGAGGACCATCACGAGCAAATCAAATGATATCTTCTTGAGGATATAAAGTTAATATGTTGATAGATTAAGAGGTGAAGGTTGATATTAAATGTATAATTTATTTTGGTTTGTGAGAGTATTTAATTATGTGGGTTAGGGGTTGGGAACCCTTACCCAAGTGTGAAATTCGGATGGATCTTTAAGTGGGTCTTTAAAGAGGGTTGTTGGTCAATTTACTTGGTTGGGATACATAAATAAACACCCTAGGGTCTATACCTTAGTGGTAGGGGTCAAGTGGGCATGCAATAGGATCCCAAAGACATGATTTGACTCTTGAAAAGTCCTCATAATGAAGAGTGACGAATTTTGAGGAGAGGAATGGGGGGTGAAAAGTTTTGGCGTTGTCCAAGTGCATGTTGCCTCTTTAATGAGAAAAGACTCCCATTGAAGAAGGGAGGTACACTCCATACCTCCCCATCCAAAAGGTTGCAAGTTGAAACTCCTATATAGTTGGATATGAAGATGAGTAGGGGTTACCCACTTCTGATCTTGAAGAACTTGAGTGAAGATGGTAGAAAGAATCAGAAAAGGAGAGGAGTCCATCTCTTTGGAAAGATAGGGATGAAGATGGCTTGGTTGGAGAGGAAAGATGGATACAAGATTTCAGTCTCTTCTTCTAAAAGAAAAGATAAGTAATTCCTTTTCCATTTTCCCTTGTTTCTTGGTTGTAAGAAGGTGACCTAATGTATGGATCATGTTTGAAAACAGAAAGTGTAAATTATGTTATGTTAGTTTTATCCCTTTGTAAAAATGAGGAAAGAATCCATTGATCATTGTGGGGCTAAAATAATTCCTTGCTCGTGGGTATGGCTAGAGCCAATGAGGTTCCATGATGGCATTACGGTAGGGTGGAGAGCAAGCCTTCATCAGTTGTTTGCCACTCGTTATATCTCTTAAAATCTGAGGCAATATGAAAGTTTAGTGTTTGGTTGTAACATGAAAAGAGCATGAAAAAAAAAAGAAAAAGAAAAAAGCAGGTCTTACTTGTTGGCATGTTGTCTCATATTTTTTTGATATGTCATTTGTGATATTGATAGTGTAGTATTTTGTGGTAAAACAAAAAAGGAAAAGAAAAGAGAAAGTCTTTACTCTTGGCCTTGTAGTTTATGTAAATGGTTGTGGTAAGAAAGTTGAAGTACTTGTTTTCTTGAAAGTTAATGCATAATGGAAAACTCCCTTGTAATGAATCATTCGATACTGTGTTAAAATGAGAGTTGGGATAAAAAGAAAAGATGTTTAGGTCTTTGTATATTTTATTGATCTGCATTAGTAAAATGAACCTTGCAGCATACACAGGAATATGTAAATAAAAAGAAGAAAATGGAAACTATATACATATAAAAAATTTGATAATGTAATTTGATTAATCTCTGCAATACAATGATGAAGAAAAGACGTCATTCAAATCCAAAGCTTTAAGGCTACATTCTCTGTAATACATTCGACTGCAAGCAACTTCATTTGCCCAATGTGAAATCATATTAAAATAAAACAATATCATAGAGTATTAGAGCATCTCCCATTAGGTGTTAAAATAAAATAAAAAAAACAAAACCTTCGCATAAGAGGTTTCAATAACATCGTAGGTCTGATCCCTATAAAATGGCAAAAGTTCTCAAGAGTATAGAGTATATTCCACAAGTGATTAATCTTGAGCTGAAATGGATTAAAGTCTTATCATAATAAATACACGAGGATGAAGTAATCCCTTTATGATGGAGAAAACACTCCCCTCCTGCGCAAACTCATGGTTTCACCCCGTTGTCACGCCATTTCGATCATTTCAAGTATACCCTGTCAAGTAGGAAAATTCACTCAATCAAATATAGGGTCATTCCCTGTTCAACAGTAAGCTCATGATTTACAAAGAGATGTCTGCAGAGAATGAACAACTCTAAACTCAGGCATTTGAAAATAAAGCATAGGAACAAGATGTGCAAAATGGGAAGGTGTCAATAGTCGGTAGTTGTGCCATTAATTCTCAACGGCTGGCAGCAAACACCATCTTCCTCTGACCATCGTATGATAGGATTATTCAATATTCTCTTTAATTTCATGCTCAACTTGATGTTTCCAGTCATAAACCCAATCACCCAGTCAACCTATCCACCATACCTACAATTTCTGACCATAGATGTAAATTATACCCATATCATGAATGTGGAACCCAACCTTGACGAGTTGGTCTACCATTATAAAAAAAAAAAGAGAGCAATACCTCCCCATATTTATGAGGCGAGGGGGGGATTGTGTCGATGGAGCATTCGATGCAGCTGGGCCGAACATCGTTAATGTGGAATTGAGTCTGTAGAGCACGCAACAATACACATCTTGCGGTGAGGCTATTTAGCACTTATTGCTCCATAGAAGTCTTACAATAGGTGATGTCTTCATGTAGGAAGGTGGGCGTACTTTTTAAATAAACATCATTAGGTGTCACTCCCATGCCTTAGCAAGGACGTCTAGAAGTACATACGACCGTATAGGCTTCTAGAGTTGTAAACCCCAAGAATAGCAATTATGGCATCCAAGAATATCCATCCTTGTAAACCCCATTGAGCCTTGTGATGTGAATTATGTGTAATTGTTGTGATGTATGGGTAAATTTGTAAAGAAATTACATGTGGAAATACTTGACTATTATGTGAGAAAGAAAGTGACAGATAAAATTGAGACATGAATTGATATTAGGACAAAAATATTTTCTAACATCATGAGTGATGTTTAGGATGGAAAACAGAACCTTGAAGGGTATCCAAGGATGTTAATGTATTAGATATATGTTGATCTCAAGAATATTAACTACATGGATGGCTACTATATTGTTATAATGTGACTATATTGGATAAATGTTCTATGGTGCAAAAATTGTGTTCTAAGCATTTAGATGTTTGATTCATGAAAGGGATTTATTTAATGTGTGCTTAATTGTTGAATGTTATGATTCTTCATCAAGAAAGTAAAGTAATTCATATTCTAATAGATTTATCTGCATTACTATATTGAGATATATTTTCCTATTATTAATGACTTCTAGGAGGAAGTCTAAGCTAAGGGTAGGGGGATGTAAGACCCCGTTTCACATGTGATTAATGCTAAACCTAATTTGTGATATGATTTTCTTAAATTGATGATTAGATGTATTGTGGATGATAAATAAGGCGATCTTTTGGAAAAATCCTTGTAATTTCATTTGGACATTATGTTCTATTGTCACTACCATGAAGGTGGAATACACTAGTATACTATGAAATGTAGATTTGAAATTCAAATGGATTATTATATGGTTAAAGTTTAGAATATTTAGCTAATAGATTAATGTGATATACAATGTTACTTATGATCATGTTGGTAATGTACAGGAAGGCAACAATGTTAGCATGAGAAGGGAGGACCATCAAGAGCAAATCAAATGATATCTTCTTGAGGATATAAAGTTAATATGTTGATAGATTAAGAGGTGAAGGTTGATATTAAATGTATAATTTATTTTGGTTTGTGAGAATATTTAATTATGTTGGTTAGGGGTCGGGAATCTTTACCCAAGTATGAAATTCGGATGGATCATTAAGTGGGTCTTTAAAGAGGGTTGTTGGTCAATTTACTTGGTTGGGATACATAAATAAACACCCTAGGGTCTATACCTTAGTGGTAGGGGTCAAGTGGGCACGCAATAGGGTCCCAAGGACATGATTTGATTCTTGAAAAGTCCTCATAATGAAGAGTGACGAATTTTGAGGAGAGGAATGGGGGGTGAAAAGATTTGGGGTTGTCCAAGTGCATGTTGCCTCTTTAATGAGAAAAGACTCCCATTGAAGAAGGGAGGTACACTCCACACCTCCCCATCCAAAAGGTTGCAAGTTGAAACTCCTATATAGTTGGATATGAAGATGAGTAGGGGTTACCCACTTCTGCTCTTGGAGAACTTGAGTGAAGATGGTAGAAAGAATCAGAAAAGGAGAGGAGTCCATCTCTTTGGAAAGATAGGGATGAAGATGGCTTGGTTGGAGAGGAAAGATGGACACAAGATTTCAGTCTCTTCTTCTAAAAGAAAAGATAAGTACTTCCTTTTCCATTTTCCCTTGTTTCTTGGTTGTAAGAAGGTGACCTAATGTATGGATCATGTTTGAAAACATAAAGTGTAAATTATGTTATGTTAGTTTTATCCCGTTGTAAAAATGAGGAAAGAATCCATTGATCATTGTGGGGCTAAAATAATTCCTTGCTCAGGGGTATGGCTAGAGCCCACAAGGCTTCATGATGCCATTACGGTAGGGTGGAGAGCAAGTCTTGATCAGTTGTTTGCCACTCATTATATCTCTTAAAATCTGAGGCAATATGAAAGGTTAGTGTTTGGTTGTAACATGAAAAGAGCATGAAAAAAAAGAAGAAGAAGAAAAAATCAGGTCTTACTTGATGGCATGTTGTCTCATATTTTTTTGATATGTCATTTGTGATATTCATAGTGTAGTATTTTGTGGTAAAAAAAAAAGGAAAAGAAAAGAGAAAGTCTTTACTCTTGGCCTTGTAGTTTATGTAAATGGTTGTGGTAAGAAAGTTGAAGTACTTGTTTGCTTGAAAGTTAATGCATAATGGAAAATTCCCTTGTAAGGAATCATTCGATACTGTGTTAAAATGAGAGTTGGGATAAAAAGAAAAGATGTTTAGGTCTTTGTATATTTTATTGATCTGCATTAGTAAAATGAACCTTGCAACATACACAGGAATATGTAAATAAAAAGAAGAAAATGGAAACTATATACATATACAAAATTTGATAATGTAATTTGATTAATCTCTGCAATACAATGATGAAGAAAAGACGTCATTTGAATCTGAAGCCTTAAGGCTGCATTCTTTGTAATACATTCGACTGCAAGCAACTTCATTTGCCCAATGTGAAATCATATTAAAATAAAACAATATCATAGAGTATTAGAGCATCTCCCATTAGGTGTTAAAATAAAATAAAAAAAACAAAACCTTCACGTAAGAGGTTTCAATAACATCGTAGGTTTGATCCCTATAAAATGGCAAAAGTTCTCAAGAGTATAGAGTATATTCCACAAGTGATTAATCTTGAGCTGAAATGGATTAAAGTCTTACCATAATAAATACATGAGAATGAAGTAATCCCTTTACGATGGAGCAAACACTCCCCTCCTGTGAAAACTCGCGCCATTTCGGTCATTTCAAGTATACCCTGTCAAGTAGCAAAATTCACTCAATCAAATATAGGGTCATTCCCTGTTTAGCAGTAAGCTCATGATTTACAAAGAGATGTTTGTAGAGAACGAACAACTCTAAACTCAGGCATTTGAAAATAAAGCACAGGAACAAGATGTGCAAAATGGGAAGGTGTCAATAGTCGGTAGTTGTGCCATTAATTCTCAACGGCTGGCAGCGAACACCATCTTCCTCTGACCGTCGTATGATAGGCTTATTCAATATTCTCTTTAATTTCATGCTCAACTTGATGTTTCCAGTCATAAACCCAATCACCCAGTCAACCTATCCGCCATACCTGCAATTTCTGACCATAGATGTAAATTATACCCATATCACGAATGTGGAACCCAACCTTGACGAGTTGGTCTACCATTATAAAAAAAAAAAGAGAGCAATACCTCCCCATATTTATGAGGCGAGGGGGGGATTGTGTCGATGGAGCATTCGATGCAGCTGGGCCGAACATCGTTAATGTGGAATTGAGTCTGCAGAGCACGCAACAATACGCATCTTGCGGTGAGGCTATTTAGCACTTATTGCTCCATAGAAGTCTTACAACAGGTGATGTCTTCATGTAGGAAGGTGGGCGTACTTTTTAAATAAACATCATTAGGTGTCACTCCCATGCCTTAGCAAGGACGTCTAGAAGTACATACAACCATATAGGCTTCTAGAGTTGTCAGATTCTTTCAGCTCAAATCAAGACAATTGCAATCCTCCACGCGAGTATAGACTTGGGTTTTATAAAATTCAAGCCAAGGTAATGCACTTTTTGGGTGGTTGGTAGGTGGTGTTATTGCGTTGAGCATAAAATTATTTGGTTGCAAACCACCCACGTCATCCCCTTGCTACCACAGTCCATATAAAATAAATCGGCATATTGACTAATGCTCTCATAGTTTGCGTGTATGTTATATTGCTTTTGTAGCTAACAATGTAAATAAGTGTCTGAACACTAAACTTAGAAAGTGGGCTGGCTCTTTGACACTTCTCTGAGGTGTTGATGAGCTGCAAATGCTTCTACCTTTATCCTTATATTTGAGTTATTAACTTCCTGGTGCCATCTCACATGCATGGGAGTCTTCCTTAATAATACTTATGTTTTTATGGCTAAATTGATTTACTTTACACTAGTGTGGGATACAATTTACCGTCATTTCCTATTTGCACGGAGACAATTATGACGGGTCCACCTGATAAATCTTACCCAGCTTCTGCCTGTATTTTAAATAGGTGTCAATCATATCATCATGAATGAGAATTGACGCTGGCATTATTTACTTCATTTATAGAGAAATTTATTTTGAGGCTTGTCATTTTTGGCCATTATGGCTCAGCTCCCACCACAATTATGATTAAGTGGACCCTGAAGCTTAACATTCATGTATGCTCTGTATTATCATTTCAAACACCATTTCATAGTATGAATCTAACATTAACAACTTGTGAAAACAACCCTACTTTATAAAAAAAATTCCTCAAACCAAACTCTATCTGCATCCTACGCAGTCCAAGGAAACTTTTAATTGAACAGACGTGTACCCTATATTATTTCATGTTTCGTGTGGCCTTGACTAGTGAGTTGAGTAAAAGCCTTTAATGGTGAGCAAATTCCAGCAAGGACCAGACAGAATCAGAGAATGAACCACTGTCATAAAACTCTATAACTAATGAGGAACAAAAGCTCCCAAGTAAATAAGCAACGTGATCAAATGTATTTAATTTACTTCTAATGGTTTCGTTGTCTCTAATTTTATAAAATTGGAAGTAATATAAACATTCTATTTCGCTCTATTGACTTTACATAGTTTCTAACCCACAAGTACTGGTTGAATTAGATCAAACCCTATGAGGAAATTTTAATACCGAAAATTATATATGGAGATTAGAATTAATATCCTTAACCCCGTTCTTTAGCCATATCAATGATAAATTTAGTGCCAGTCCCTTTATAACTTAAGGAACGCTAATATCGTATGACATATGGAAGCGGCTATCTTTTACATTTACGCACTCAGAAGTCTTTTTTTTTTAAAGAAACAAATTAAACACTTTTTCCTCCGTTGAAAATAGTTCAAAAGAAATCCGTCTCATTTAAATATAAACCCTTCTCCATGCTTTTCAAGGATAGCTCATTGGGGAGAATAAATAAAGTAACATTCATAAAATAAAAGTGTAATATGTATTCGATGAAATAGTTTTCCACTATCTTAGTTGGAAGTATTAGTATGGATCCAACACATTATATTCCATAGCAGCAATAGCACTAATATTTAGTATGAACAATTTGACACTTAAGAATTCATTGACCTAAATTTGATTATATAAATATATATATAGCAACAATCTTTTCCAAAACACAAAAGAAAAAAATGTTTCAATCAGTATGGCGTAGATAGCCTACTGCGCCCTACCCGTGAATAGCACCGTGTGTTATTTATTGGCGCATCCATAGTAGTAAAATAAAACGATAACTTGTCAACCTTAATTTTTAAGTGACTTCACGTACTCTTTAGGATTTAAGATCGCTTAAATAAAGGAATAAGAATATATTCTCACTATTGCTTTTAGGAAAGAAATAAATAAGGAGAGAGCATGTAATTAGAATAAAGGCACAAGCAAAGAAAATAATAGTAAGGAATACGAATTAGTACTTTTTCCTTAGAAAGAATGAATTTCTTTTTAGTTTTATTTTTTAATTTTCATTTATATATGGAAGTAATATATATTAAATGGTAAGTTATTAAATTATTTTAAAATTACTCTCTAAAGTCAATAGAGTATATATATGTATAAAAGGCATGTAATTTTGTTTTATACTCATTAGGAAAAATAATTAAATAAATAAATAATAGGTTAGGAAATAAATAGAATAATAATAATTTATCACATCCTTAGGACTCAAGGATAATATTAAATTTAATAATCACCTTACTAGTAGTATTAAGAGCAGTGTCTGAATTGTCGGGCGGTGATATAGTTAATGAAAAAACCATTTTAGATTGTGTTAGCTATTAGGGCCATAGCTTCCATGATTATTTAACTATATAAATCTTGAGTTTGTGTTCACCCCAACACTGGGACATGATTATTAACTTAAGTAATGTGTAATTGTAAAAAAATAAAAATAAATAAATATTGGGTTTTTCTAGTGAAAATTATGGGCATGACACTAAAACACTTTCATAGGGAGGGGATATGAACTTTTTCTTAGCGTGCCTAGAAAGGTAAGGTACTAACATTGTTTGACCAAAAATAAACAACACTTTTAACCATCACATGTAATGCTTTAATAATGTAAACAATGCATATCCAAAGATGCAAAAAATGTGTATCCAATGTATGCAAAACTTTAAGAATGCAAAAAATGTATATATCCAAAAAGAAAAGAACTTCTATGAAACTTATGCAATGTTTTATGAATGTAAACATTGTATATGCAAAAGTGAAAAGTAATTTTATCCATATTATGCAAATTTTCAAAAATGTGAGCATTTTCAGATCTAATGATGCTTTTTGTTGAAATGATTTCAAAACTAAGAGCGCTAAATTGATGTTTTTGACCTAGATGCATAAAATAGATGTTCCCAAAACTTTCCAAACTTAGAGTATATGTCATCAGGAGGCCTAGGAAGCACAAAAAAGTAGATTTAAATCCTCAAAACTATAGCTTCAAACTCAATGGGGACTAAGATGCCAACAAGGGAATATTGGTCCTACTGAAGGAATTTCAAGGTCCCAGAAACTGGAACAAAACACAATCAACTCAGACATGGTTTTGAGCCAAAAACCCTAAGAGGGACTAAGTTGCCAATAAGGGCATTTTTGTCCCAGTAGAGGTTTTTGTCAGAAAAAAGAAAATTATGATTTGATTATAGTGTTCCCAAATTGCCGACCCAGGGACTTGATGTTTAGAAATAGAAACTTGTGCAAATGAAGGCCAAAAAAAGTAACTAATGACAAGCAATTAGATACAAATTTGAATGTAATTTTTTCAATTTTGAATACAATAACAATATTCCTAAATGCAATTAGGATGAGTAACAATGCACTTTTTCAAATTTTCAATGAGATAAGATGATGCAACCTATATGCACTTTCACTAATGCAAATATGAGAAACGCTAGATGCAATTTTCACTAAATATGAGAAATCCTAGGTGCAATTTCACTAATGCAAGATACAATGCAAGAATGAATGAAACCTAGATCTAGAACTTTAATGAACTCCAAATCAGAAAGTGAATGCTCAAAAAGGTTAGGTTCACCAAAATGAACCATAAAAAAAATAGGTGGGGGGAAAGGCCCATTTATTCTCCTTAGGTCATTCAATTATGTCCTAGGAGTCCTAATTGGATTGACTATCAACCTCACTAGGTGAGTCAATTCTCAACCAGGAAGACCTAGGAAGGGGTTCTTTAAGCTTTTAGCGGTTCACCACCAAGAAAATGCTTGGAAAAGAAAAATAAGCATTCAACCTACAAAACCTAGTAATGCAAGCTAAATGAAGGATGCAAATGACGAAATTATGCAACAACTAGTTAAGATATGTGTACCTGGGAAGTCTAGAAATGTATGAGGATTTTGAAAATGTAAAAATGTTGTCAAAAAGTGTTATGGAGGACTAAGGCACCCTTACTATTGTCTTAGTCTCGCTACTATTTTTTGGGGAAGGTGCGAAATCTTCAGATGATAGAATAGGATCCAAAAGAATCTCTGCAAAATTCCACTTGGAGGACTAAGACGCCCTTACTACCATCTTAGTCCCGATCTAAATTTTTGAAATCTCTGAAAGTGATCCTAAGGCTTGATGTCTACACTTCCTTCTCCTTTGATCTCAGGTTCTGAAACTTCTGGATTTGGCTTGTAGGTTAGTTTCCATGAAGATAACAACTTTGCAATGCAACTTTGCAACTTTTCACTTCAAATGATCTTCAAGTCTTCAATCTAAATCTACAATCACAAACACACAAGGGAGGAAAAAAATGTTGATTTTTAATGAATGGGGGTTTGCCTTGGTCAAACCCCTTGTTGGTAATTAAACCAAATGTTGAAATGAATGAAATGAAGCATGAAATATGAAATATATAAATGATATCACCTTGTATGATGTCTTGTGAAGAAAATCTGCAATCTACCATGTAGTGGCCATGAAGAATGTAGATCTTGGATCCTTGGATATGATGTGAACAATGGTTGCAAACAAATCTTCAATGCTACATCCACAATTTTGGCTCAATAACATGAATGGATGCACTAAAACCCTAACATGATGCTTGAATCTTGATGATGGCTCCAAATGCTTGATGAATTTCTCGTGAATGCTCAAATACTTAAATGCTTAGATTGCTTGTTATGAAAATGAGTGGAGGAACCTTGTATTTATACTTATCCATGCTTAATATCCTGAAATTACACCACGCCAAGCCAACATATGAAATCATTAATTAAAGGAGGCTAAGTCCTACTAGAATTTGAAATTACATCCCAAAAATAAGCCAAGGAGGACTAAGACACTCTAGGTGGTGTCTTAGTCCCAAGGCTTGAAACTCGGGGCATAGACTCCAAAAAGGGGCCTATTTAAGGTTCCTTTGAAATATGGGTCCCAAGACCTTTGGGGCACAAAGATGCCCTAGGTGGCATCTTAGTCCTGAACCAAAAATTAGGGACACTCAGACATAATCATTAAATTATCATCTATCCATTGAAGCTTGTCAGGATTAGCCAAAAAAAGATATAATTCATTGGGCTTGTGGATGCAAAATAGGACCAGTTAAGACATAAATAGGGATAAATAAAGAAAGGAGTGCCCAAACAAGTGTGAAAATGCAAGGGTATGCATTTTTATACACTACACCATCCTTGATTTTACATGTCTTATGACCACATTACCATAAACTAATTCTACTGATGTTGAAACCATTATTTCCCATGTTCCTCAAGAGAAATTCAAGCAAATGGATATATCCTTTGAAAAACTTCAAGTTTTTGTGAGTACAAAATATATTATTGGTACTACTATTACTATCATAGATAACATGAGAAGAATGAATGGTAATGCAAATGGAATAGATATTATGTGTAGCCTAGGTCACATAATTGGTAATCATATTCCTAAAGTGGCTAGTTGTGCTCAAAATTTGGGTTACACCCAAATTCAACGAGGAAATTTAAAATTCCTTCCCTACAATCATAGCCTCTATTTCTACATACACTTATTCAACTATCACTACAACAATGCAACCAACCAGTAATGTCACTCCAACTTTGGATATTTCCACCGAGAATCCTTTTAGCTTTGTGAATTCAAACATCATATCTCTAAAACCCCCACCTCTCAAAAGTTTGCAATTCACTTGTCCTCCCAATACATATACACCTCCACCATATTCCCATCCATCTCAAAACACAACCAATGATTCTGTCATAAAACCAACTTTTGCAAAATGTCACATCCCTCCAACAAAAAATAGCAACATTGAACCATAATTAAAATAGTCAACCTTCACAATATGTCGAAAGAAACCCATTATCCTTGGAGATATTGAGAACGTAAATGCCACATGACATAGAGATTCCTAGATTTGAGAAATATGATGGTAAAGGAGATCCTAACAACCATGTTTCAACATACACAGACTTATGTAGTGACTTCATTTTTGAAGATAAACTCTTGGCTAAACTTTTTCCTAGGTCCTTGAAAGATACAACCTTGGAATAGTTTTTGTTCCTTATCGAATAAATCAATCAACTCATTCAATGAGATTTTTGATGCCTTTCTAAATCATTTACAAGTGCACATTGGACCTAAGATGGTTATACTTGATCTCATACAATGTAAAATGGTAGATGAAAAGGTCACTAATTTTATAGCTCATTATCAACTGCTTTACTCACAAATTAACATTAAGCTTCCTGATGATGATCTTCAAATGATGTTCATTAACAACTTACAAATAAATATTCAATACAAACTTGGGATGATGAAATTTTCCTCATTTACACACTTATGCACAACTCTCTATGATTATCATAACCCAATCAATGGATAGAAAAATTTCTTCAAGTCATCCTATAAAGTACAAAATTATGCATCATAATGATTTTCAGCCATTCAATAAACCAAACAAGAGATTTATATAGATAATTCAACCAACCCATCATGTTTAACCTCAAGTGGCTTCCATAAAAACAACTCCACACCAATTTCAAGAGAATAATAGGCAGTTCTCCCTACTACCTGATACCCTGCATTCAATCATGTTATAGCTCTTGAGAAAAAACTTAATCACCTCGCCTCCCATTAGACCTGTTGATACCACTATGCCTTTACCTCTTAACTATAACCCAAATTTTTTTTCTCTAATATCATTGAAAAAATTGATATGATATAGAACAATGTATATGTCTTAAAATATAGTTCAAGACCTCATTTATTCTAATCACATGCAGTTGGGCGATGTTAATGATCAAGGAAATAAATTCGTTGCTCCACCCAATCAAAATTTGTAAATATTGACCAATTCAATTCCAAACCACTCCATCTCATTTGTTTTAAAGCTAGTGATACCAAGAATAATGTGATGAATATCGACAACATATAAGACATAATTGATGGTAACAAGAGTGATAATGAGGATGATCTACATACCATGATTGGATTCATTGATGTTCAACCTTGTAAGGGACAAGCTAAATTTTCTATGGGAATTGCTTTCTCAAATAGTGATATACTTAAACATGCACCCAATGGTCCTCTTTACATAGCCAGATGAATCAATGACAAGCCTACAAATGGGATATTAATTGATCTCATATGTGTAGAGAATATGATCACCGAGGAATTTTGATTTATGCATGAATTTTACCAAGATTATTATGAATAATTGAAAGCATGGATCAAAATGCATGATGGCTTTTCTTGTCCTACGATAGGTTTGATCACTCTTCCATTAAAATTTGGATAAAAAAAAATGATGTCTCATTCTCCATCATCTCGACATCAGATCAATTTCATGTGATGTTAGGCTATACATGGCTATGCTCAATTGATGTTGTCCCATTAGTCATTCATAAGTGGTTGAAATTTACATTTGGAAATAAAAATTTTATGGTGTGTCATAGTGGTTTTATTCCATTTTATTCCCATGGAAACTTTTCATTGGATTTATTTTTTCCTAAACCTATGGAACCTATCAAGCCTTGTGAAGACTTCTTCAAATCCTATCAAAAGTTCAAGGAAAAGTGCATAGAAAAATTATCTCTTAGAAATATACTTGAGTCCATGATTATTTCTCCTCCCCAACCTATCATTGATGAACCAATGCTTGAGCCAAAAGTCCTTCCAAGTAACCAAGACAAGTCCAAAATAATTCATCCACCAATTTCCTACAAGAGACTAAGAGATAAAAATAATACTCCTTTGGTGCCTCCTAAGATCAAGCAAGTCTATAAACCTAAAGAGACGGTGGTTTCCAAACCTTTGATGGTTCCTTTTGTTCCCTTATGAAAAGGAAAGAAACCAATAGTTTATAAAACCACTCCTACACCATCACAACTTGAAAATCATGTAATAAGAAACCAAAATGCTAAAGAGCATAGACATAGACATCATGTTATTGCTCGTCAGTTAGAAGAAAATAATAAACCAACAATCCAAGATCAACAAATGACTCAAACAAAGCATGATGATTCTTCACTTTCGCCACAACAAAAAAAAAGAACATACAATGGACATTGTCATTAGACCTCCTGTTGTGATTAACTTGGGTCATGATGATGAGATTGCTAAGATTGATGAAGTGCATAATAGGTTGAATTTTCTATTTTCCACTTCTGTGAATTTAGATGGGGGAAACTGTTATGATCCTCATAACAAGAGTGAATCACCACATGTTGAACCTTGTGAATGTCCTAGTATGACACTTGTTGTTTCCCATTTGGCTATTTATCCACCTTTTATATAGGATGAGCAAGATTGGGATGTGGATGACCTGCTTTAAATGTTGGCTCACATGTGACATATTTATATTTTTCTTTATATGTTCTTTGTGATTACATGTATGTAATGTGATCCCATGTATCATGCTACTTGGGGTGTCTATTTTTGTGAGTTTTCTTTGGATGACCCTTGTTACTTCATTCGTGTAACGATACAAAGGAAGTGAACCTATCATGAAATTATTCTATTTTTATCTCCGTTCTTCTATCTGCTGTAAACAATATCTTTTCTTTGGTCTTGTGTTTTCCTTTTAGGGACGATGCAAGGCATTAAGATATTTAGGTCTCTTCCATGTTGACCCAAAATATTTTCTTTCTTTCTTCTCTCTGTGTCATTCTTCCTTTGTGTGCATTGTCCCATGAAGTATTTGGGGAATGATGACGGTTCCAAGATCTATTCTATCACTGTAGCAAAGGCATACACTGACCCTGAATCTGTTGATCCCTCATGTGTTATCTTTGGTTTGCATATGGATACAACTTCCTTTTTATGAAAAATATTTATATGGAAACAAATGATTGACATAGGGTTTTCCAAATAATCTCTCATTACTCTTTAATCAATTGACATTTATCATTTTCTACTTTAAAGTAATCTCTCACAACATGGTGTTTAGCAATTAATTTAAAGTGGGGGCATACATTAGCATTAATTCATTGTGGCATTGACATTTCTTGCTTCTCTTTGTTCACATAGGTTGAACTTAGTGTAGCATTGGCATAGTATCTTGATCATTTTGTGGCACCTTATCAAAGTTATCAAGGAGTATAAATTTTGGTATGGTTGACATATGGGAGGCTTGTAGACATGGCATGACTTTCCCATCTACCACCCTTTTATGAGCACACACCTTGTAGACCTAGTGTGTCTTTCTCATTTTTCCTTGGGGCTCACCTAGTGTATACCAGACTACACTAGCCCTTGTGAGCGTATTCGATGGATGTGGCATAATACAACTTTCTACTCCATCTTTTTAACATTAGCTTTAACATTTCATGCTTGTGTATCTTGTCTTGTTGCACATATCTTACACATCTTGTGTGTCTAGGCTAAGTTGTCCTTATGTTGGTTTGCCATGGGATCTTAGATCCTAGGAGATTGATCACCCTCTTTGATCTTTTTCATCCTATCTTTCTAATATTTATACACTTGGACCCCTCTTGACACATATTTTTCTACTTTAGTGTGAGTTTGAGCATAAGATCACACTCTCACTAAAGTGGGGGCTAAATTTAGTGTAGGAAATTGTATACCTTTACAATTTCACACTATGTTTGGGTCCCTCAATTAATTTGACTTAATTAAGCTTCTAATTTTCTAAATTATGCATTCCAAAGCCTTATTTTTTCTATTTTCTGAAGGGAGAACCTATATTTAATTAATGCAATTAATATTTTAATCACCCCAAAATAAATGTGTCCTAGACATATGAGCCAAGGCCCATTCACCCTAGGGAAAATGGGTCCTCCTTAAGTCCTAGGTCCCAAATTTTAATATTTTTTTGGTGGTCTTTTAATGATTCAAATTTCGTATGAAATTGCTAACTTTTGGAATCTATTTTTTAAGAAATTAGATAAACACCTATAAGTACACAATCTTTTTATCAATTCAAATCTAAGTAACATCAACAAGAAAGAGGTGAATTTTATATGAAAAAATATTATTGTCAAGAGCATTCAAGAGTAGATTTTTCAATCATTTGTTGAAGCATTCTAGATCCTATTGTCATGTTCAAGCTTATGTGTGTTCATGTGATCTTGTGAAGGATAATATGCATTGTTGATCCTAAAGCATCAAAGCATTCAAGTATCCAAAAAATTAAGCTAAGCAAGATCAAGTTCCTTGGAGTGATGTGTTTGAATTTAGTCCTCTAAGGGAAGCCATTAAAGGTTTGGTGAGTTGTAGCAAGCAAGTGTTCATTCATCATTCCTTCCATTTATCAATTTTCATTATCTTTCTATCAAGTTTTAATTGCCAAACATTGTTATAGTTTAAATAATGCAAATCCCCATTCAAAAAAAAAATTCCTCTCTTTGTATGTGCAGATTATAGGTTGAAGAATGACTGAAAGGATCTCAAGAAGCAATTTAGAAATATTGCGTAAGTTTTCACCATTGTTGCCAAGACACAAAACCTCAATTGCATATTTTATTTCTGACTTTCTGACAGTGGGACCTATGCCAAACAAAAGCCATGATCCAACACTAGAGGACTATCAAAACTTATTCTGGACACCCCAATTAGGACCCATTCACCCTAAGGTGAACTTTTCCTTCAATAGTGCTCAAAATTTTTTTTTGGTGCAGGTACATGCGTCCAAACCCTTCTCAGATCTGCTTGCAAACTGTGATTTCAATTTTTGTATCTTTGAGAATTTTCATTTTATCATCTAGATCTTATTGCTCATTAGGTTTGGTTGCATCAAATCATTTCCATTTAATTCTAAACCTCTCCATTGTCATAATGAACTAAGAGATCTAGGTCTGATTGGCTCACCTTTGGGTTGAAAGTCAATCTCTACCCTTGTGATCTCCTTTCCTAATGAAATTGGGTGAAAAAGGGACACCATTATTTCCTAATTTCTTTTCATGAAGGACCTAAGATATACCATTTTAATCCCTATCCCCCCCTTTCCCCACATTTTAGAAGGAAAATAGATTTTAAGTAGTTTGTTTAATAATAAAATATTACAAAATATCTTTGAGTTATATGATGAAATGGGTGTTGTAAATTAAACCATTATAGAATCAACACTCATTAGATACATGGGGGCCTCTAATAACACATTATTCACTAATATAATAATTAATGGGTTCCCTAGCTACTGTACTAAAGATGGAAATTGATCAAGCCACATTGATATAAGAAATGTTGAAAGAGGAGGCAATTGCATAAGTGGTTCCTTCTACAACCAAGGCCCCAAAGGAAATGATGATTCAAATCCAAACTAGAGAACTCCAAACCAAGAAGAGGCTAGCTAAACTAATGTTAGAGAGGATAGAGTTCACTAACCAAGTTAAAGAGGAGATCAAGGAGGCTACAGAGAAAGCCTACTAAGTGATATGCGAGGAAGAGGAAAAATATGAAAAATAACTTCCTCCCCCTCTAGAGAAACAAGCAAGTCAATTGAGCAACATGCACCCTCTCCTCCCCACTCCTCCCATATGTTATCCCTCCACCACTTCCCCTATGCAATTAATCAAGGACTTCTTAACAAAAAAATAAAAATCAAGTGAGTAGCCTCACCATAACTCCTTCAGTTACCACTAGTTGGATCTCAAGTCGACATTGGCAGTATATCCCCCTCCAAAAGTTTCAGTTAGGGGATAACTTACAACAAACAATACAGGAAGACATCTTAAATAAACATGTAAAGAATACAAAGAAGTTAGAGGATATTATTAAAGATAACCTACATAAATTTCCTTAGATACAAGGTCAAATTTCCCAACTCCTTGTAGCACAAACAAAAATATTCGTAGATGGAGTGTTGAAAGACTCAAAGGAGTAGAAAGGCAAGATGTAGTATAGCATAATGGTGGAGGTTAACAAGGCTAGAATGGATTAGGAAAGGAATAAATATGCCACTACACATTTTTCATTAGAGTACCATATTAACACACTGAAAAATACATAAGGGTACAACAATGCATTGTATCAAATTTTCCTCCAATAGTCTTTAATGTCATTGTAAAGGTGAAAACTCAAATGGATCAAATTGAACCACACATCCTACAACTAACAAAATCATATGATTCTCTCATATATGTCTAGATGGGTAGATTAGGGAATATATGGAGACCATACACCCAATTCCATAAACTATAGAATCAAAGGAACCACACAAGACATTAGTTCCATCAACTTATGGAAGTTATCAATTTGTAGCTGGAAAACATCATAAGGCTCCTCAAAGATGCACAAAAATTGGCCCCATATTCAGATCCCCACCATGTTACCAGAAGTGAAATTCCTCCTTACACAAATCAATGTACAAAACCAAATCCTTCAACAAGCTAAGGTATAGTGGGATGTAACATTTTTACTAACCTCAAGGAGATATACAAATCCATTCTTCCTAAATAGTAAGGAAAGAGTTGTCTTGAGGACAAGACAAATTTCTAAAAGGGGGAATGACGAACTAGTAGAGGATCAACCAAAGTGAGAACAATAATACAATTCCCACCACAAACCACCACAAAGCAATTGTGGAACTCCTAATTGAAGAGACACCCTCAGAGGAGGTATAAGAATATAAGGGACACACCCCATCAAACAAAAATATGTATAAGATAAGATATAATGTAATGGAGTAAGATAGAATAGAGATAGAATAGAATGAAAAACAACATCGTATACTGATGATTGAAAAGGGGCCAATCTCTCAATATATGTTTATGATGAATGAAAATATATCTAGAGTTATCTAATATGCCTGTTATGGTAGAATACAATTAGTTTATTTTTTATATGTTAGTTTGTTAGCTAATCTATTTATAATTTGCATTAACCTCTCATCTCTCTGTCACTATTGAGTCTGGGCTATAAATATATCATATAGAAATTACTTGGGACTTAATACTTCAGTCTATGTTCCTACATTTTCTTACTAACATTGAATATAAATTTAACACATATAAAAAAAAAAAAATTCCTAATAAAGTATATGTTTCCATAACAAATTAGAACTCTATGCTCATGTCCTAGGTAACATGTTTTCTTAGTGCAAACAAATAAAACAAGTCTCATATTTCAAATTTTTGGTATAATAAATTTTAATTTGATGTGGTAAAGTTGACATAGGTTCTAATAATTCTTGTTATGGTATGTCGAGTGGCTAGTGTAGGATCTTCATGGAGTAAAACTATTTTTCAAGGCACAAGAAATAATTTTTCATTTGCACTAAAGAAGGATTATTTCAACCATGACTACTTGTAAATTTATTTATAGGTCCTTAATTGCTAGAACACATTTTATGGAAATTTTTTATATACCTAATATACAATCTTAGATTGTCATTTGGGTAGCTTTGTCTAAAAAATAATTGTATTTTCTATTATATTAAATTCAAAGGATTCCATCAAATGATGCATTTCTCTATTTCTATAATTTGTTTGTTTACCTTGTTGTATCATGCATAGATTAGTTTATTTTCATTATAGAAGGAATGAGTATGAAATAATGTCTATTATATGCTAATGCAATGAGTAAAGCTATCTCCTTGTCACTCACAATCTAGGATTCTCATTGGACACTTTATGATCCATATGTTAATAAGAATGTGAAAGGACAAACAACTAGATTTGTATAGTTCAATTTAATATATTTGGAAATTTATGCTTACCATGGACATCCATATTTGTTATTAATTAATTTTCTTTTCATTTGTATAAGAAAAATATTTAATGTTTCACAATGATTTTTCAATCACATTTTTTGTTATGCAATGATTCTCCATTCTTATTTTTTAGTTGTAATTGTGAATTTTCTAGGTTTGTATGCAACATCTTCCTACTTGATTTGCATTTGAGACTTCATATCCATTTATCTTCTGATTTCCTTAAATAAAAAAAAAATAAAAAAAATTATGGGTTGTCTACATTCCTCCTCTCATTTCCAATATTTCCTTCAACCAACAATTAAAATAAAACTTATCCACAAATTACCCCTACAATATTGGTAGGGACTTAATTAACATTATAAGCTTTGCTTTTCTAACAATATTAATAACCTACAAGTTTTTCTTAATGACTATGATATAAACTAAAATCTTATATTAAAAAAATGTGGACCTTTTCCTATTCATGTAATTTGAATTTTAACTTGCTACATAGATGGTATAAACATACAATTTAGGTACAACTATTAATTACATTGTTCAAAATTATATAGTCTAACATCAACATATATATGTGTGTTGTTGATTTTATATGGCTTTCCCTTCTGTTTGCTACTGAATAAAAGATATATTTTTATTTAGGAAGAATTTTTTCCTTCTTAAATCTATGAGATTTGTACTAGGTCATGGCTCTTGATCCTATCAATTTAATAGTAGAATATTATAGTAACAACATGTTTTATTACAAGAGTTTAAATGAAGTCAAAATCTATCTATTAATATTTATTTTTCAAACTCATAAAAATATATACTTAACAAACATTATATTTTAGAAAATAACTATAAAATAACGACAATTACTATAAACAACAAAAATAAAATACAATTTTTATAAAACTAATGAAATAATAATTAAAGTAATAAAGTCTTATCTCATTATACTAGTCCTAATTGTAATTACTCTAATTCATAAAAAGATAATGAGATTAAACAAGAAAAAAAACTTATTAGATACGCGAAATGTCTTTCGTATGTCCGTTTCGGTTGCCAGGCAATAGTGAAAATGAAGTGCACTATTTCCAATAATTGCGTTGAAATTAATTGTAAGACTGCCGTCTTCGATGGGAAACATCAAATCAAGCATTATAATAATGTTCAATAAACGAAGCAAGATTCCTTGTGTTCATAGTTGAAGTCATCATGCACCACAAATATTATTCTAATTTCGCACCCAAAACTTATTAAAGCATTTTTTCATATGATAAGTAGGGGAAAACCTCTAATTGCCGCCCAATAACCGTTTACATTTTAGTCATTACATTGTTTTAATTATTCCAATAAAAATTTACAAATTACATCAATATATGTTCACTACTGAATGTGTAGTTGACCAAAAAAAATAAAACACATTGAAAACTATTGAGAACACCTTAAATTTTTGTGGGTTTTTATTGGTTGTCTAATGAATGGGTACTAGCGAAGTGGTAAAGATGTAGGGGACGGAGGTTTACAAACACCCTTTTTCAGCACCTTTTGCTTTATGGGTTCTACAAGGTGCGTTTTAAATACCCAGAAGCCAATTTTTTCTTTTTAAGGTCCAAACTCGCTTATGAAGAAGTCCAATTTTATTTTTTTTGAAATCGAACATATTTTACACTCTGCACGAATGCGCGAAGTTAGCCCTGACATATATATCTAGTTGGAGGCCATTAAATAATTGTATCTCTTATTTACTCCCAACTTATTAGCCTTTAATAAGGCTCACTTGCAAAATTGATTTTCTTGGCAATGGGTTATCTAATTCTATGTATTTTTTTTTGAATTGTTTTAATATATATTTTTGATTAAATTTTTATCATACAATTTTTTTCGTATTTGCTCATAAATTCATTGTTTGTTAAGTCTTTGTATGTATGATGTAACTTAATCGAATATCATGGAAATTATTTTTTCTTCATCCACTAATATTGTAAATGCTTTTGAGGAGTTAATATCATCATCTGAATTTGTTGATTCCTCATCTACCCCTCCTTTCCCTTCCACTTCTTTCAATGCTTTCATCAACCATTGCAGAGATATAAGAAGTTTCAATGAAATTAATGAAATATAATATAATTACATTTATATTAATTTTTATAATCAATAATTTTATATACACGTTCATATTAATATATTCATATTAATTTCATTTTTATGAGAATATTTTATTTAATCTTTTGTTAAAATAAAATGATAATAGTACATAACTTGTAAAAAGGGGTTAGTTGTAAAAAAAGTGTGTCCTCAAAGTCTAAACATCACAAAGGTTAAAATAAAGACAAAGTCATAATAATAACGGTCTAACCTAAACATTACTAAGCAATTAAAGAAGTCTTAGTAAAAGGGGGATATTTATAATCAGACTTTCCCTAAACATTTGTAGGTACAACATTATCAATAGGATCTCAATTAGTGAGAGCCCCATCCTTTTCAAGGGTATCTAATGAGTAAGCACGAATTGGGGAGATTGTCAACTCCAAGCAAAGAAATGTCAGAGTAAATAAAATAATAAACTTTAAACTAATTAATTAATTATTAGGCCTCATTTTATTTTATCACACTTAAGCTAAGCTTGGATTTTTTTTTTCTATTTTTAGGTCATGTTGTCTCATAGCTCATAGGACGAGGACACTTGTCATGATCTAATTTAAGCCTCACCTAAGGTTTGATTTAGGGTTTTCTTTTTAGCTTTTATAAACATTTATCATCCAATTATATTATTTAGATCAATCAATATAGAACTCATTATGATTTTTTAAATCAAATCTCTTCTCAAAGTTGCATAGCACAATCATGTATTCTCTTACCATGTGATAAGTGTTTTGGTTGCAAGTGATTTCTGGGAGTTGTGAGGTTCACTATCAACTCCAAAATGGTATCAAGTATCAAATATGTGACTTCTTGTATGTTTTTTGAGATATATGAACTTAAGAAAAAAATCAACTCATGTTGGAGTGAAACATGCATCACCATTGGATTCAAAATGATCAAATTCAAATGCTCAAATTCAAGTAGTTGAAAAATAACTTTTTAGTGGCTACACAATCCCCCATACAAAAATCCATATAGTTGTATGAAATCGATACAACACCATACAACATTGTCTCTATTAAAGCTTGCTACCTATTTGGACTTGGACTTGGTACAAAATTTTCTTAGAATTTTTTGTTTAAAAAATTTGAAAGTGACAAGGTGTGTTTTGTACCCTATGCACTTAGTGTTAGTGTAAATAGATTCGTTATTTAACTAATCACCTTTCTAGGACTGACCTATTCACACTCATAGCTTAAGTTTACATAAATTTCTTTCTCTTTTGTTTGACTTCATAGTATTGAAATGTGTGTCCTCATCACTTGAGACACTTATTGACACTTGTTCACACACTTTTCAAGTGAGCTCACAATTATTCCACATTTGGAGGGCTCTAGTTAGTTGTTTTTTCCTACCTCATCCATCTTGCCTATATATGCAAGGTTTTTTATTGCATTATAAACTCTGATTTGTATATTGATAGACACAATATTATGCTCATATTTTGTTCAATTATGAAAGGTTGTTTCATGCTCTTTGATCTTGAAATTTTCCAACATAATATCAAAGCCATGCAAGCAGGTTCCTTCCCACATTAAATTTCTACATACTTTGAATCAACCTCCGTCATAACACATTTCCTTCCCTATTGGTCTTGCTTGATAGTTTCTAGCGTGACATTAAGGAGTGACATTAACAACGCCTATTTGGTGTAACATTCTTGCTGAAATACTGATACTATTGCTCTGGATTTGCTAGTTTACCTCCATGCTAGAAAGGGGCAACAACTTTTTTGAGAAGGCTTCATGCCTAACATATAAGAATGCGATCTACTATTATGTCTGCCTCAACATCAGGCACCTAAATATTTGTGTGTTCCTCCTTCCAGCCCCCTTAAAGTTTGCACACTAACATATTATCAATTTTTTTTCTTTGTGCAACAGCAATTTGCAGGTCAAAGTTGAATAAATTTACTAGGTGCATAGATAACATCTTCAACGGCTTGCAATATTCAACGGATCTCAACAACAGTTGTGTGGTTTTCATCCTCCCTCCAGTGCTTTCAATAGTCCTATTGAAGGATTTTGTGGCTATTTACAAGGGAGGTGTTCCATCTAAAGTGTCATCCACTCAACTACGCTAGACGTGACGGTTTGTTTCACCTTCTTCTCTACTACAGGCCCTCAACTAGAAAGAAATAAATGGTTAACATTCATGCATGCCTAGAATACCTACACGTTGCCAGTCAAATCTGCCCACTCATACCCTCTAGCTCCAAACGGTCCCATATTCACAAGCGATGATCCTTCAATGGTAAATATCAACGGTTAGCCCAATTGTTCATCGCTAATTGTGCCTTTGACTTGGGCTCGTGATTTCAATGTCGTATCTTTTTAATCTATTTTTTAACCTCTAAAAATTATAACCATTAGCAATAGATGCAGAAAAGGACAAATTTAGTATTCCATTTACAAATTGGCTATCCATATCTAAGCCAAAGGATGACGGGGTTGGGGACTAAAAAATATTCATTATTTTGGAGCTGCTCTTGTTGCCAAGAGTGTTTGGAGACTCATCTCAACAAGGGGTTTGCGGTATAATTTTTTTTACCAAAAGTACATTGCTCCTAATTCTATTGTTGATTGGATTAGATGTCCGAATAAAACTTCTCGAAATGCATCTTTTTATCTGGAAGGCTGTTGTTTCTTCTTTCCCTATTATTGGTAAATGGCTGCCTTGGAAGGTGGGGAATGGTGTTAATGTCAGAGTGGGTGTTGATCCTTGGGTTGGTTGTGGTGAAGCTTACCTTCTCCCTGGGGATCTAATAAATCTGTTGTCTGAGAAAGGTATTAGTACTCTTGCATAGGCTGCTGATCCTAAAACCACCAATTTTTGGCAGCAAGGGTGGAAATCTGCTGGTAGGCTTGGTTTGATTAGTGTGGATTATGAAATATGGAGTGATTATGTTAATAGGCTTAAGTGGAGTCATGTCAGAATCAACAATGAGGAAGATCTTTTGGTTTGGTCTAAGAAATTTTCCCAAGCGGTGTATAATGTCAGTTTGGGATACAAGACTTTGTTTCCTCCTAGGATTCATGATGCTGGCAGTTGGTGGTGGAAGTATATTTGGAAGATCCATGCTCCTCATAAGACCAAATTTTTTATGTGGCTTGCACTCCAAAACAAAGTTTTGACTTGGGATGTGCTGCAAAAAAGAAGTTGGTAGGGTCCATGATGTTGTTCTTTGTGCTTGTTGGACTTGGAAACTATTGACCACCTATTTATCAATTGTCCTTACACTATCTAAGTTTGGTCTGATTTGGGAAGATTGATTGGTCAAAGGAATGTTTGGGCTGGAAATACTCTATTGAATTATTTTGAGAATTGGTATCATCATAGGTTGTTGCATTCCTTTAGGAATCTACCTCTTCTTGTTGCTTGGGGTATTTGGCTGGCTAGAAATGTTGGAATCTTTCAAAATAAGTTGATTCCTACCTTTCAATGCACTTCACAGATTTAGTCCATTTTTGTACACTTTTAGACTATCCCTAAGGTGAATATTCTAAGGCCCATAACTCCTCCATTGATCGATAAATCTCATCCTTGGGGTTACTTTGATGGGGCTTGTCAAGGTAACTCTACTCTTTGTGGGGCGGGTGGCATAATATTTTACAATCCAAATCATTATATCACTTTTAGCGCTGGTTTGGGCTGCAGTACAAATAATTTTGCGGAGATTACGGCTTTGAAACTTTTGTTGACTGTGGCCAAGGATAGAAGGATGGATCAATTACAAGTTTTTGGTGATTCTAAGGTCATCATCAAATGGATAAAGGGGCTCTATCGTATTGAAAATATCATCCTCATGCCTATAAAAGCTTTGATTGATAGGCTGAGTCTTAGCTTTGTCCATATATCCTTCACACATGTTTACAGGGAATTCAATTTGGAGGTAAATACACTTTCAAAGGAGGGTAACTTAATTTTGACTACGGATAGATGGGAACTAACTGAACACTTGGTGGATTCTATCTCATAGCATTAAATAGCCTCTCTGTGACCAAACATTCATGATGCTCTTGTCCACATTTTCTTTTGTGGCTTTGCTCTTTCTTCTTGATCACTATTTTCTTTCCTGCTTCCTGTTTGCTTTCACCATTCTTTGGTGAGCTCTCTTTTTTTCTGGTGGTTGCCTTTTGTTTCTTTCTCTTGGCTACTGCCTTTTTCTGGCATCACTTTTGTTTTTGCTTACTACCTGTTTTTCTCCTGTAAAGCTTTCTTCAACTTCTACAATATGTAATATCTTATTTTAATATGATATTATGCATTTTTTCCAGGGGAAAAAAAAAACAGTGAGCAATTAGAACTAATTGCCAAAACTGAATTTTTTTGTTAGATTGACCATAAAGTGTCAAAAAGGGTGAGATTTTTTGTTTTTGCATACATTGCAAATCAAGGAGTATTTTTTCAAGTGTGAATAGTCAATAAAATGCTCTTTCTATGCCAAACAAAGTAGCATTAAGACAATTTCAAAATTGTATCTTTTTAATCTATTCTTTAACCTTTGAAAATTAGTGTACTTTGTGTAATTTTCAATGAGACTATGATCTTTCACCCATTTGTCAAAAAATCAAAAACTATTTTTTAAATTCATTAGAATTTTGCAAGAATTTCAAATTTTTAGTCAAAACTAAGTTTTGGAAAGCCCATTTTTCTATATTTTTAAAAATATTTGTGAGTTATGAACAGGGGATTTGGATTCCAAACTTAACCAAAACTTGTAAATCTTGTCTTACATTTTTTGGGGGGGTTTATATTTATCTATATAATACAATTTTGGAGGGTTTTGTAAGGCACATTCAAGTGCCTTGTGTGTGAATCATGGATCCAAAATTTGGCATATTAACACCATGTAATTTCCACACATGGAATTCAAAGTACAACTTCTTAAATCTAAGGGTTTATGGAAAATGGTCAATGAAAAAAAAAAATTAGTTTACTAGAGATTTTGAATAGTTTTCTTATTGGAACAAGCTAGATGAGGCAATGGGAATCATTGGTCGCCATTTTTTTGATAACTTGTAATTCCATATTTCAGAATGTACAACTCTTATGAAAATATGGGACATTCTTAAAGATCTCTTTGGTATAGTTGATGAGTTCAAAATACCATTGAAAGGTGGAAAATTGTAGGTTCTTCTAGGGTTTAGGACCTAGAATGACAATCTACACTCTCTCTCATTCAAGAACAAGCCCTTGAGATCTCAATGCAAAGGAGAAAGAGATCTTACAAGAGGATTGTCCTAGGGGTTGAATATAAACTAATGAGGGGTTCGCCACCAAGTAAGAACTTGGAAAGACAAATTTAATGCAAGTTGTAACACAAAACCCTAATTCAATGAAAACCTTCACTAAATGACCTAGAAATGCAAATGAAATGACACAAAAAACTACATAAAGGAATGGATGGAAGGAGGCCTAAAACACTAAAATTTATGGGCCTTTAATGTTGAGTGGGACTGATTCGCCAAGCTGGGCGAATCAGTCCAAATTTTGGGTTTTTGTACAGAAATAGGAATCTGTCAAATGGGTATCTGAATCTGCAAAAACCTTATTTTTTACCAAAATTGGGTCTCATTAGCCAGAAGTGGCAAACCAGTCCAATTAGGGTTTTTTGGAATTTGAAGGTTTGAATCTACTCTTCTTAGTATGCTCAATATGCTTTTGCAAGTTTTTGGATCTGAATCTCTATAAATCAACCTGTAGGTGTTCTCCAATGTTCTCCAATGCTTGATGACAACTTTGATAACTTTCTCCAATCTTGCTCTTCAATGTTTCTTCAATTTAAACCTATAAAACACACACAAAAGAGGGAAAATGTTATTTTGTTAGTGGATAGGAGTTTTCCTTGGTTAAACCCCATTTTGGTAAACAAACCTTTTAAATAGAATGAAATAGAAATGGAGAATAATGAATGAACAAGATATGATGTTGCAACTCACCAAACCCTATCAATGAAATGCTGCTAGCATGTGTGAGATGACTCTAATGGATGTAGATCTTGACTCTTTCTTGGATAGGATAGATCTTGAATTGAACACTTGCTTGAATCATAAAACCCTACATCATGATTGTTAGCTAAAAAATAAACATGATGCATGAAATCTTTGACATGATGATTGATGCTTGAATGCTGCTCTAAAATGCTTGATAATTTTCCCTTGAAGAATCTTGAATGCTCTTGTTAATGCTTGAATGATCTCGTGAACTCAACTTTGCTAGGTGATCTCGTGAATGCTTAGGTGAAAATGAGTGAAAGAAACTTGTATAAATATACTTAATTATGCAAGAATTCCAAAAATTACAACACTAAAAACCAACATTAGATCTAGGAAGATGAAATCCCACCAAAAACTTGAATTAATTTTTATTTTGGGCCACACAAGACTTATTCTCCCAAGGTGGTGAATGAGTCCCACTAGGCATAATGTATGAGACCAAATTTAAAAATACTTAGAAATATGAGAAACCGGGTTCAAGACCTAAAAATATAGGTGGGACTCATTCACTCAAGGTGGTGAATGAGTCCCAGATAACTAAATCTGGGGCCATTCAACTTGAAACACTTGAATTACGATTGGGTAAGGATTTGTGTTAGGATTATTCTTGAAAAATTACATTAAATGAGGCTTGTGGTTGTAAAATAGGGCCAATTAAAGCATAAAGAAGCCCAATTATTAATGGCAACCCTAGAAAAGTGTGAAAGTGCGTTACAACACTTTACAACACTTTAGAAAAGACATGATTAAGGTTAAAAAAAGGTTTATTAGGTTTAGTTAATTAATAAAACCTTAGAAAAGTGTGAAAGTGTGTTACAACACTTCACAACACTTTGGCAAGGTATCATTCATGTTCATTACTTCATAAGGGCCCAAGACCTAATGTGAGCATGTTAAACATATTACATCACTAAGTCAAGACACATCATTAAGCTCAATTTCACAAGGAGGGCCCAAACAAGTGTGAAAATGTCCCAATGACATTATTTGACACTACAACTACAATTAGATGTTGAATTAACAACATTGTCTCTCAATTCATTTCCATCTATTGAATATTTCTTGGTACAATTTAAATATTTTCTTTCTCAACTTAAAAGGGTTGTGGTAAAACGAAAAATAGACAAAAAAATGCATCTTCTTAGTTTTATCAAAGCTAAAAGGTCCTTATCATATATTTTTTCCTTTTACTCTACAATGGATGCTCTTGGAAGAACAAATGTAACATGCCTTCTTTTGAGAAGTTTTGCACCATGATTGAATTACATGTGAACAATCTAAGTTAATATCTATGGATGCTATCACTTCTTTAAAAATTCAAGCATTAGTTGCTAAATAATCTAAGGGAAAGAAACAAACTAAGGATCAAGTTCAAGGATCAAAACTAGAGACTCCATTAGATTCATCTCCCTCATAAAAAGGAACGCTTCTAAAGAGAAGCCCAAGTATACTTATTGTAAGAGACTAAGGCATGACGAACACCAATGTTATAAAAAATAAATTGACGATGAGGAATTTTATTCAACAAATTAAATTAAATTGCCTACATCTAGGATAGGTAGATCTTCCTTTTCTCCATTCACATCATCTACATATTTAGGAAATGATAAGAATAAGGGTATGACACTCATTGCTTCAGCAAAAAATACATCACACAAGTGGATTCTTGATTATGAGCAGATGACTACATCTAGGGAAGTATTTTCCACATTTGAGCCTTGTTTATTCCCATCAATATTGATGATGAATAACACCTATATGTCAACTCTTGGAAAAGGATCTATTGAAATTTGAGAAGAAAAAATCAATGATGTACTTTATCTACCTTCCTTATCCAATAATATCCTTTCCATTTATTAGATTACACTTGATGGAAAAGGAAAATTAGTTAAGTTCACACCAAATTCTATAATCATCAAATATTTTCAAAGTAGAGACATCATTACATGTTGAATGTTGATCATGATTCCAGACCTTACTCTTTTTCTTCTTTTGGTTCTATCAACTTTGATGATGGTTTGAGTATAGATGACACTAATAATTTCAGCATGCATAAGGAGATTTAGTTTGGACATTTGAAACCTAGATTTATATCCTCCTCATTTGTTCCTTTACCTTACACTAATATCACATCTCCTCTATATTCTACTTCACTATTGAGTGTTCCTACAACATTGGTTTCTCATGATTCGGGGTAGAAAGATACTCATAGTTGTGTTTCCACTATAATTGATTGGGATGAATACTTACATGAAATATCAAATTTTTTTAGTGAACCCCATTTTATAGAGTTGTTAGGCACCTTTGATGATAACCAAATAAATATTTTTGTCAACCCATCTAGATCTCTGGCTTTTGTATGTTGAATTTGAATAGCTTTCAAAGATTTCACAATTATCTTAGGATCTTGTGAATCATTTAGAGACATACATTCTTCTCACGTGGGAATATTTCATGCAACTATCTTTAGTTCATCTTCTTCCATGATGAAGAAATGTTTTTCAACATTCAAGGATCACATTCAACATTCTTCTTCAAGTGTCACTCAACACTACATGTTTTATGATCATATAGGGGGCTTGATAGTCTCTCTCTATCTCTCCTATGGGGAAGAATTCTTGTACTAATGTGATAGAGGTAGTCCTTTGGGGGTCATCATGATTCCTTATTCTATCTTCTTCACTTGTACATTTTAATTCATTGCATCATTTCTCTTTTGGAGAGGGGTTTGTATTTCCCACTAGGTTTTTCTCCTTTACTCCACTTTATGAAAAATTTGTACATGACTACCTAACATGGCCTAGTAACTGAGACTCATCATTAGTGCATGCATTACTCCCTAAGTTTCACTTAAGGGGGTTATTAGTGTAAATATAGTCATTATTTACCTTAGAGTTAGCTAATCACCTTTCTAGGATTGACCTATTCACACTCATAGCTTAAGTTTACTTAGGTTTCTTTTGATTTTTTCCCACTTCATAGTATTGAGGCATGTGTTCTCATCACTTGAGACATCTATTTACACTTTCTCAAACACTTATCAAGTGAGCTCACAAGTGCTCCATCATTGGAAGGTTAGTGAGTTGTTATGTCATAACTTCCTACCTTATCCACCTTGCATATATATGCAAGGTTTCTCATTGTATTATATAGTCTCATTTGTTTATTGCTAGAAATACTATTGTGCTCACATTTTTTCACTTGTGGAAGGTTGGTTCATGCTATTTGATCTTTGCATTTTTGAACACTCAATATCACCTAGGCCATGCGATGGTCGTAATCCTACTAATGGAAACTTCTACCATGTTAGCTATCAATAGTAACTATATTTATTCCAACAATGAAGATCAATTTTGAAACATTTAGAATATTATATAAATTTTGGAGTATTTTTCCAACTTGGTAGTTTTGTAGTGACCTAAGTGAGTATTCTATTCATGGGCAATATATCCTGTGATTAGGGGAATATTTTGGCTACCAAAATTACTAACATCAACAATTTAGTAGGTGGTATAAGCCTTGTACCTCGCTTTGATCCCCAAAACCTAGCCTTTATGCCTAAATGAGCTATTTTTTTCTTTTTGGCATAACTTGAACGTATAGTGTCAAATTTTCACAAAAAGGATATCATTTGAAGGTTAGTTCCATGTAATTTCTAGTGGTTCAAGTCTCATCATCAAAATCCCTATTGGTATAGTTCATCACCTATTGAAGTTAAAGATCATCCTTTTTTCTTTTGAGCTCACAATGTGTTTCCTCTATCTCTAATTTTCATGATTCTTATGACATTGGAAAGGTATTTAAAATCTATTAAAATCTATCCATGCAAGTTTACTAGAATATTATTTAGGTATTTTATTCATTTTTTTGTGATTGTACATTGATATAGTCAGTTAGTTGAACATCTTAAAACATGGAATGTTAATATGTTTGTATGAGATGAATTCATTTTTTTTCTTTACATGTTTTGACATTATTGGTCTCTAGTTTAATAATTTAAGGAGGTATCATGGGTTTTTCTATTCATTCTTATATGGTCATCCTGAAAAAATATAATTATGAGTCTTAAAAAATGGAATCCTGACACATCTCATGTGGAGCTTAATATTTTTCCTTATATTTATGGACTCATATCTCAACTAGACACATCAACGAGTAGATAAAATTTAGGTGGCATTATTGAACTTGTTGTAGGATTTATTTTTTCTAGTGTTGATCATGACACTATGTGTCTTGTATCAAACATTGATTGTCCCCACACACTTTGGACTAGAATTTGGGAGATCTATGGAAACCCTCATATCTCCTCATTCCTATAGGATCATCCTACTATAGATTGTATTATTCCTCTTTTAATGATGTAAATTGTATAAATTTTGATGATGATACTTTAGAGAAGTTTGAGTATATCACAAGACTTATATGCTTTGAAAAATCAAAGACTTGTTTCCCTCTTCTTGCTCCTCATATCGAGACCCAATATCCATCATCTATTATTATTGATCAATTTATTATTTCCACATCCATGGCACCTATCGATTTGCCTATTTATTTGGTGTAATTGGTCATTCATCCTCTTCTAGAATAGTTAGTTAGGATTCATATCTAGTCTAGACATATAATCCTTGTTTGTGGAGTCTCATATTACAATTTTGGAGGATTATTTTGAGGATATTCATATCCTCTTCCATGGAAGCCACATCATTTTTAATACCCCACCATCATCATTTTCTTTGGATATTATTCTACATCAATCTTCATAGGATTTTGGATTAACATCATATTATTTTTCCATGTGGATATTTGAGAAGTTTTCAAAGGAATAAATCATTTATATTTGGATTCCCTATTCATTTATCTCATGGAAATGGATTCTCCAATTTCCAATGGATAAGTTTCTTCACAAGGGAAGAATTTATTTTTGTAGGAAATGGATCATGTTTTATTTTCAAGCTTTCATTATTGGTACATGAGCTACTTTTTTATTGGGGGGATTATTCTTGATCATTTTTATTCCTCTTATTGTGGGGATATCCACTATACTTATGTGATAGAATTAGTCCTTGGAGGGTCATATTGAGCTCTCCTTCTTTTCTTCTTTCACTAGTGCATTTATTTTATTTTCTCTCTTTTTGAGAGGAGTTTTTTCTCATGCGGTTCTCTCCTTTTCTTTGATTATGAGAGATTCAATATATTTTTACATGGGTACCTCATCAATCCTTATAGCCAAGAACCATCCATACATCCATTCTTACATTCATCATTATTCTTTTAACTTCTCCCTAATTTTTACTTAATGAGGGTGCTAGAGTAAATAGGATAATCACCTAAGTAATTATTTAATCATTAATTAATTATTAGGCCCCTTTTTACTTTATTACACTTAAGCTAAATTTAGGAGTCTCTTTTTCTATTTTTAGGCCATGTTGTCTCATAGTGTAGGATGAAGATAATTGTCATGATCTAATCTAACCTCATATGAGGTTTGGTCTAGGGTGTACTTTTCTACTTTTATAATCATCTATCATCCATTTTTATTATTTATATCAATTAATATAGAATCCATTATGATTTTATAGATCAGATCTCTTCTCAAGGTTGCATAGAACAAACATGTTTTTTCTCTCCATGTGATAAGTGTTTTGATTGTAGGTGATTTCAAGGAGTTATTGGGTTCACTACCAACTCCAACAATAAACTTGCAAAAAATAAAGCCACATAGTACCATTCCCAAACAATGAAGAAAAGTTTTATCAAGAAGAATGAGACCATCCTTGCGAGAATCATTATCTTTGATACCTAGATGTTGAGAGCTACAATATTGGGATCCTCTATAACATTTGGAAGAATGGTTGCAAGTATGTATACATCTTCAAGGAGAAGAGAGTTTGGAATAAACTCTAAAAATAATGTAGGGAGAAATCCCCTAGTGATCCAAAAGATCCTAAATATGAGCAACTATAATTGCAACTTTTCAAACTTGCACACAAACACACACATACACATATATTAGAATGAATTGAATAGATTTAGTATATATCAAAAAGTCTTGGTTTATATAAAAAACTTACAAAATAGCTCTATTTTTGTCTTTCCAAATGCATAAGAGAACTTCCAGTTCCACCCTAAAAACATATCAAATATAAGTATATACTTGAATGAGAGATAAAGCTAGTCTCCTAGTAAGATCATATGCTAAGAAAATACAGTAGCCATAAAAACATAAAAAATCATGGATCCAAGGCCAAAATTCTTGAGCTCTAGAACAAAACTAGAAGAGGTTATTGAGGTTATCAATATTCCCACAAAATAGACAAATATGATTAATAACCCCAAATAGGTCCAAATAATCGACAATAGGAAGACCTTGATAGAGAACACAAGTAAAGTGAGTCAACTTAGATTAAAAAATAGTCAGTCAGACAAACTAGAAATGATAATGCCATGAATTAGTAGATGGTTGAAGCTACCAATGATGATTCAACTAATTAATCATAGGCAGGTTAGGTGAAATAAAAATATATTCTCTAGGATTCTTGTTATTACAAGAGGATGGGGGTTAGATTGCAGGGTTTCAAGTAGTTTTATATTTTCATCAACAAAATTGGTAGAACCAAGCATAGTGATTTGGAGTTGAGGGGCACAAATGGAAAATAGGGCAATCCTAAATGATATTTCCTTATAAAAAATAGTAGAAACAAGCATTTGGTTTATTGAGGTAATTATTTTTTTGGTCAACTTTGAAGTTTAAACCAATAAATTTAATGGTGCTTGGTAGATCTTAGGTTAAATCCATATCAACAAAAGCCCTAGGTTGAACTCATAGGTTGACCCATTTATTCAAGTCCTATTTACACCATAGGGATTTTACCAATGGAGAAGCTATGTCTTGTAAAATGAATGGAATGCTAGGTTGAGGAATGAGATATCAACCCATATAAGGTTTTTGGACTTGGGGATTCCTTTAGGGTAAAAATATAGGTCCATAGATCTTGGATCTAGTATATTTGACTACATATTATCCATAATCCAAATTCGTGCACAATTTTAGCATAATTTGGGTTGACAAAAGTGTTAGACACATATCCTCTACCTAGCCCTCTAAAAGCTTTAGTACTCCAATCCTTTTATTTTGAGTTACTTATTTCCATTTAAAGAAATCTTGTTCAGAGGGGACCCCATTTAGGAAAAATATAATGATTATTTTCTCTATAATATAAGATAACATCTATAATTTTATCTGGGATTTAGAAGGAGAATGCCTTATTTTTATAATAGATATTTTTGCTAACCATGAAGTTAGGGTTTACATCATGGTTGGGCTATTTTATTGGGCTTCCAAACTATTTTTGGTGGTAGATTCAACATCAGGAAATTACTTTAATAGTTTGTATTGATGAGGGAATATCTAAATGCATATTTTTCTATTATATTGACATCAACCATATTAGCTACTAGTGAAGAGTAATGGGTTTCAGTCTAATTTAGATTCTTTATTTTGGCCTGTGGGTTTCCATGCTCTCTTAATTTTTTCTTCATCTTGGAAACTCTAGGTTTTAATTCATGGTTACTTCCAAAATCCCTCTACCTTGAAGCTTTTAGATCTTGCATTGTAGCAAGTCATAAGGGAGAGTGCTTAGGGTTCTCAACAAAGCATTCCATTGTTTCTTTTGAATTTTGTCATGAAAACTAGTGTTGTATAATTATTCCTCATACAAGATGCACCCTAAAGGACAATAGGCTAAAGATAATGCAAAATCATTACATGTCACATCAATTTCCCATTTAACATGTGTATAAGAATTATAATAAAATTTAAGCATGTTAGAATAAATTATTGGAGACACATTATGTGAGTGGGGTCAACACACAATACTGCGAACCACTTTTTCACCAAAGTAGGACATTGAAATCGACATTTTCACTTTATGAAAACTATAGTAACTAAACCATTAATAATTTTGAGATGATATGAACCAGTGATTTGAGAGGCTTTGTGTTTAGATGAACTAAATATACATTGAAAAAAATAGAAATAAATTGTGATTTTCTTACTTAACTTTTAAAAACTTAATTTTTTATAGTAAACAACATTTTTAAAAAGTGACATTTATGTCACATCACACATAAATTTTTATGTTGAAAGGATAAAATTATAATTTTTAAAATATAGATTTGTAAATATCTAGTGCATGGATATTTATTTCATAATTTTTTGTTGAATATTTTTCTTAATTAATTTCTTAAGACAAAGTAATTATAATTTGGACATAGGTGTATGTCACCATACATAACTTGTTTTGTATGTATCCAAATGAATTATTTTAGTTTTAGTTGAAACAATGACATCAATACCTAGTGCACACATATTTTTTAGATTTTTTTCTCTATTTTTCTCTTTTGTTGCATGTGTGAAAAATTATCTTAATGTTTGGTGAGAAACTTACATTCATAAGAAATAAAAGATAAATATAATAATAAAATAAAAAATATTTAAAATTAGATTTCTTGGAAAGCTTATAATAATGGCTACATACTTAAAAAATATAATTTCTAAATGACTTTATTTGATCCTTCTAAAGGTAAAGAAAAAGTAGTTTTTTTGTTAGCGTTTTGATAGGTGCAAAGGAGACTCCATTGTGGGTATGATTTAAGACTAGAGGGATTCTATCCAAGGGGGTTTGATCCAAGGGGGTCTTATCTAACTCTCTTCAATTAAAGCCCTTTAGATGGAAACCCTCGAGGCTTAAATCATTATTTTTTCTAAATAATATGTGATTTTAGGTAAAACTAAAGATGTCCCAAGCTTGGGACCCATTATTGTGGTATTACCTAGTGTCATTGTGAGAACTTATATAAAAAAAAAAGCATCAAGAAGACCAAAGATAGCACAGAAGAGAGAGAATATGATGATTGTATTCTCAATATGCACGAAGAAGTTCAATTACAAGTATGTACAAGGCTTGCTTATAAAGGTAAGCTAGGACACAAGGAAGAGCCATGAATGAGACAAGTGTCACATTCATGTGCAAGGGTAGGTAGAAAGAAATAATAGATAAGTCCATGAAAGGTGGATCACCCACTTAAAGTGGAATTATCATGCCATGATAAGTGGAGATAAAAGGGAAATAACTAGAATATCACACCATAAAGAGTGGGGTTTCTCCTACACACACTTCCCTAAGTGTCCCAATCACATCTCTCAATGTATGCACAAACCTAGATGCAAGATGCAAATATCTAGGTGTCACAAGTGCAAACTACAATGATATGCATTCCCTAAGTTATCTTAAGTAAAGTTTAATAAGTAAAATACTTATTTACACCAAGAGAGTGTGGATGAGGCTCATGGTCATATTGTGACCTAGTCCTTTGAGTATCCAAAGGATCCCCAACAAGCGGACCTGCTACCTCAAGAGTCTGACGAGCCCAACAAGGTCTAGTAGAGGTAGAAGGGTGAGGATACTTAACTAGAAGTGGACCCTACGAAGGTGTAATCTTGCGAGTCGGTGAGGAAGGAGAGTCATCATCATCTGAATCAGTTTCATCGCTGTCAACTATGGAGGAATGAGGAGGAGTTGAAGAGTCAAAGATAGGTGATCTTTCCTCAACATGTTCACTCCTCTCAAAGAGAATCTCATGAGTCTCAGGATCCATGTCAATCTATATGCCTTAACACCATTTGCATATATCCCAAAAAGATACAAGGCTTGCTCGATGGCTCCAATTCCTTGCATTTCTATGGAGGAATACGAGCCCATGCTAGACTCCCAAACACTCTAAAGTGTTTCACAATAGGTTTCCTAGCAAACCAAGTTTCAAAAGGAGTGATGTACCCTTCAAAGCTTTATGAGGAACCCGATTATGGATGTAGGTGGCACAACTGATTACTTCTACCCAAAAAGATGGACCAAGAGACCTGGCATGTATCATGTAGCTTGCCATTTCCTTGAGGGTTCTATTTTTCCTTTTTGCCACATCATTCTATTGGGGTGTGCAGGCAATGGAATTCTATGAGTCAATTCCCTCAAGTGTGCAAAATTCCTCAAGTCTATTGTTCACATATTCTCTATCATTGTCTGTATGAAGGATTTTGACTTGCTTCCTGGATTGCTTTTCAGCATGTGCTTTGAAGTTGAGAAATTTATCAAATACTTCACTTTTGTGACAAAGAAAGTAGACCCAAGTGTATCATGAAAAATCATCAATGAAAGTGAGGACATAATGAGCTTTGACAAAGGATGGCACTGGAAATGGGCTTGCTACATCAATGTGAACTAGCTAAAGAAGATCTAATGCTCTCAAAGAGTTCCCTCTACCAAAATTCTCTTTGGGATGCTTGCCCATGGAACATCTTGAACATACACCCTTATAAAAATTGACTTGAGGAAGCCCTTTGACCATATCCTTGGTGTGAAGCTATTGTAGATAGCAGTAGTTGAGATGACCAAACCGCTCATGCCATATCTTACTCTGTGATTTTGAATGAGTGATCAATGTTGTAGAAGGAGCACAAGGTACCCAATGGGAGAATGAGTAAATCCTTGCATTGTGATTAGCTCGACCCATTGCAACCAAATCATCATTTACAATTTCCTTTACCACAACTGTGTCAGGAGTGAATTCAACTTTCTTACCATCTCCATGATGTGTGATTTGGTAGATGGAGAGAAGATTGGTGCTCAAGTGTGGAACATAGAGCACATCCTCAAATGTACCATCACCCATCTCAATCACACCTTTCCCCTCAACTTCCACTAGTGTATTATCACCAATGAAGATGTGAGGCACTAAAGAGGACTCCAAGGAGGAAAATTGCCCCTTTAAAGAACACATATGTTGAGTAGCCCCTGAATCAAGAATCCACTACTGTGATGATCCTGTTGTTGCCATGAAAGCTTTCCATTTTTCCTTAGGCTCAGATGAAGTAGAAGTGGAAGGAGAAGAGTCCTTATAGGCATTAGGAAAATTGATGTTGTTCTTCTTAATGATGTTGGTCAACTTATCAATTTGCTTGGGACGAAAACGGTGCTCCTCATGTCCAACCTTTTTACAATATGCACAAGTTGGTTTCTCCTTCTTGCTTGAGTTGTTCTTCTTTAAAGAAGATGATGATGAGCCTTGTTGTGGAGGAGTGGATTTTTTGTTCTCTCCTTGTGGCTTTGGTGAAGATTTATTTCGGCCTTTCCCTTTTCCTTGCTTTTTATTTCCATGATTGACCACCAATACTTTTGAAGTTGAAGACTTGAGAATGCCCATTTTCATCAACTTAGTTTGCTCAAGAATCAAAAGATCTGTGAGGGCCTCAAAATATGGTGATGTGAAGTTGCTAATTATCAATTATTGAGTCTAAAAACTTGAAACAAAGGTTGCATACTTGGCTGGAAGCTTGTCCAACAAGTTGAAGACAAATTGATCATCCTCTTTCTCAATACCACAATCCTTTAGTTGCGCTCTTAGCTCATTTTCCTTAGTGACATAATCCTGAATGGTGTCAAAATTCTTGGGATCAAGGCTTAGGAGATCATTTTCAATCTTGTATCCCTTAACCTTATCAACCTTTCCATACAAAGTAGCAAGCTTGTCCCAAGCTTCCTTAGCTATAGTACATTTATCAACATGGAAAATGAGATCCTCTAAAATGAACTTTCTAACTGTACCCAATGCCATAGAAGTTTTAGTGATCCAATCCATATATGTAGTTAGATCTTCCTTAAGATCTGTAGGTGCAATTATGGTTCCATCAATATAGTAAATTAAATCTTTTTTCCATTAGTTTACTCCATGCATGTACTTTCCATGTAGCATAATTATGTTAGTTAAGAGTGGAACTTTAGATGAACCCATGATGGAATGCAAGAGCACAAGAGAGAAAATAGGCACAATCACTCAAGAGACTCCCCTCCCAAATTCACTCAATCAAAGTACCCCCCCCCCCCAAAAAAGAGATGATTTTGGCACTTTATAATTTAGTGCATGTGCAATAGGCCACTTGCAACTTGGCTAAGTGGAATTATGATTTCTAATTTATAACTTACCACAAATAGGCTAAGAATAGACTAGAACAATGAAGCAAATACCTAAATTGAGGTCTATGCAATACAAGTGTCAAATAGGCCAAAAAAGACCATATGCTGAAAGTAAAAAATCCTCTCAAGATCGCTTCAAAATGATTATAGATTCAAGAAGTAGAAAAAAATTCATGCACTTTAAAAAAAAAGACATTTGAAAAGGAGTTCGTATGTGCCTGTACGGAGCCCCAAAAGTTGCAAAAATGAGGATTTGACAGGTACAATGTTAAAAAATTGAAGATTATGGAAAATATGTCCACCAAAATAGAAAACCAATGACATAGCTGTGAAGTACACAAAAAATTAGCCCAAATCAAAATAAGTTGCTTAGAAAAAGGAGTTAAAATGAGCAAGTTATGGGCATTTGAAAATTGACTGTAAATTCAAAACGCTCAACCGTGAGGGGGGGTTAAAAATTTCAAATGAGCTTGCTGACATCATTAATCCACGACACCAAATTTTACAATCATTTGGACATCGAGCTCCTATGTGACATTTAAATTGATAGCCATTTAATTGTTACCGTCATTGTCGACCCTCCTATGCCAGAATTTGAATCTTTAGCCCAAAATCTTGAGATGCCACCAGAATATTCTTAAGGAATATTCTTCAGGGAATATTCTTTGGAGTTGTCTATTTTTGATTTATGAACATCGGATTAGACTTTATTTGAATGCTGCTTGAAAAAAGGGCCATCGGTATTTAATATTTGACTGCCTGATTTTTGGAGAATATTGGCCAATTGAAATGTCGGCCTCTTGCCAGATTTTTGAGAGACGTTGATGGATGTGGTGAGGCTTTGGGGGATGAATGACATCCTACCATGTTTCAAAGGTGGAGGGTCCCACATACGTACCGCGGTACATGAGTACTCTACGGTACTACGAATTGCAATCCACAGGTATTCAAGCACCTTAATTTTTTTTTGAATTTTGATTTTTAAAGATTTTCAAATGATTTTTTTGAAAAACTTTTACAAATGAAAACTGCAAAAAATTTAAACAATTTTTGAAGAATTTTTTGTAGAAATAATAATATTTTTTATTTTTAGAAAATATTAAGAAAAATTGGAAATTTTCTAAGAAAAGAATTTTTCTAGAACTATAGAAATTTTCAGAAAATAGAAAAAAAAACCAAAATAGGTGATTTTTTTTATCTGAAGCTCCCGATGTCAGATTTTGACAAAAACAAAAAGCTATCCTAATTGGAAAATGCCTTTTGAATATGAATTTGAGGTCAAATCTAGTTTAGGATGCACCAAAATGATGTTGCTCCTTATATTTTCCTCTTGACCACCTTCACACAAACTAAGATCTCCCAACAATGGCTATGCAAAGGACCTCCAACCATTTTGATACAATGTAAGAACTTATAAAAAGTAACAATAGGATCAAGAGACCAAAGATAGCACAAAAGAGAGAGAATATGATGATTGTATTCTCAATATGCATGAAGAAGTTCAATTACAAGTATGTACAAGGCTTGCTTATAAAGGCAAGCTAGGACATAAGGAAGGGCCATGAATGAGACAAGTGTCACATTTATGTGCAAGGGTAGGTAGAAAGAAATAATAGATAATTCCATGAAAGGTGGATCACCCACCTAAAGTGGAATTATCATGCCACGATAAGTGGATATAAAAGGGTGATAACTAGATCACACCACAAAGAGTGGGATTTATCCTACACACACTTCCCTAAGTGTCCCAATCACATCTCTCCATGAATGCACAAACCTAGATGCAAGATGAAAATAACTAGGTGTCACAAGTGCAAACTACAATGATATGCATTCCCTAAGTAAGCTTAAGTAAAGTGTAATAAGTAAAATACTTATTTATACCAATAGTCATATCATGAGACATTCAAATGGTGATGGTGAAAAGCATGCTATAAATATGCTAGTGAGTTGAAAATTACATGTTCAAACATCAATGTGCAAAATTCCAAATTTATAGTCATATATTCCTTCAAATCCAATATTTATGGAAGTGGTATATGACAACTACATTTTGATTTTTTTTTGTATTGTTATAATTTTTATGAATTTTAGCAACCTTAGAAGTGTGAATATGTTGTATATGCATACAATCAATATGTATTTCATGCTCATCCCAAGATCATCAAAACATTCTTTTTATTGAAGTGATGAATTATATTATGAATATTTTTTTGTTTAGAGTACTAAAAGGAATATGATTTTGCATCATATTATTCTAATATATATATGATTGAAAAGTATTGTTTTAAACATTTTTATGATTATAAAGTTGGTCTATTCAAGTATATCAATCTACAAGAACTCAGTCATTGTGATTCAGAGATCTTCTTAAGGTATTTTTAAATACCATCAATATTTGAATAGCTAACAAGAATTGAAGAATCTAGAAAACTAGAAAGAAAAAAATCATTACACTAAATCAAGCCTATATGTCAAATTTTAGATCTATACAGTTCAAATTTGATCTATAGCTATGGAATTGATTTGGAAAAATCTATCATTCTACAAAAATTGAGGATAGTGAGTATACCAAGACATCTACCTTTTTATACCTATGCGAGTGGAATGTATTAAGCTAATTTCTTCATTATAGTTCCCATAGATATGTACATCAATTCTTAGCTTTTAATTTATAAGATTAATATTTAATATTTTGATTAACTAACTAGCTCAATTATTTAAGTTAATTAGTTTATTGATAGAATTTATTTAATTAATCTAGATAGTTTAAATTAGAGAAAACATATTTTCCTTAATAACTTTTAATGCATGCATTCAATTTTAAACCTTTTAGGGTTTGACCTTAAGTATATACCTTCATTGATTTGAGAAATTTTTAGATTAATAATTCATTATTACATCATCATTCAAATGTTGTTAAGATTTATGTTATTACTTAGTGTTCTATCATTAAAATTTTGTTAAGATCTATGTTATTCTTCATAGACTCTTGGGTTAGTTCATTTGGTCTCAGCTATCACATTAGATAGATTTACCTATGGTATGGGTAGGATATTGATGCACATCAATTGAGAGATTATAAAAGACTCATTGTATAAAATGTTAAACTAACTAAACTCTCAATTCATATCCCTAATAAATTTACACACCTATTTTACCCTTTAATCTCAACAAAACGAGACATATTAAGGCTTAAGATGATAAAACTAAATGTCACAACACAAAATAACAAAAAAAAATCTTTCCAAATCCCACTAAACTCAAATTAGATGAACAATCCAACAATGAGGCATCTTTATGATTAACATATAAGTGTTGGGCTCTACTTTGGCACTTTTCCAAAGTGGCAGGAAATTAGAACTTGTTTAGTCAATTCTTTCATGTATGATTTAAATCTGGAAATCTTAGGGTATCTTAAATCGTGGGAAAATTTTATGATTAATCTTGTTTGAGTTGGAGTAGTATGGAATGGGTGATCTTTTAGGAAGGTTCAATGTTTCACTATCACTATCATGTAGATACAATGAATATTACATGGACCTTTCATTTTCATGATCTTATGTGTATATTCCTACTTTGATTTCATACTATATTTCTTTGATCTATGATCCTTGTAGATGAATTCAACACTATTTTAAGACTTGATGAGAAACATGCTAGTTCTATCTAGTTATATCTATTTATTTTCCTTGTTCAAGGATAATATATGGTTGATATTAAACCAAGACGCTGAAGTTTTACTTGGAATAATTAAAGATGTGGATTTGTTTCGATTTTGAAGAATCTAGATCATTTTTAGTCTTAGAATCTTGGGTTGGTGACAACTAAATCTCTATTTCTAACATCTTACAATGAAAATGATTTGATTATTGGCCTATCAAAATTTCGTCCTCTTTGTATCCTCTTCCCAAAAATAATTCTTCCATGTTCCAGTTAACGTGGCTAATAGATTTAGGTATTCACAAGCTCGTATGTAAGGATTTATTTGGTATAACTAGATTTTTTCTTTATTTAATAGAATTTAGTATGTAAAATTTAATCTTCAGGAGTGGGAAATGTTCTTTCCAAGGTAAAATTCATAGGTTCAGGAGAGGTTGAATGCTATTAAATTTTAGATAAAGGAATTTGTATGACTTTAGAGGGGATTATTGCAGAGTCTTTATTCTCTAAAGAATTAAATGAATAAGAATTTTGTGAAGATATTTTTAGCAAAACAAAATTCATATTGATTGGTTTATACAGGAAGATAAGATTATTGTTTTCTTTTATAATTATGTCAAAGTAAAGAGAAATGACAATGTTCTTTTTGTCTATGAAATTTATTTAAGGTGTTCATCTTTCTTTTTTCCAATATATTTTGAAGGAAGCTACCGTGGATTTTTCTTCCTTATTTGAGGAAAATATTCTAAGTGTTGTGAAGAGGAGAATTTTTTTTTAGACTATATTGCACCTTTGGTTCGTGAAGATATGAATAATTTTTCAATCGAGACAATTTATATTAATGAACTTGAAAAGGTGATTTTTTTAGATGAAGAAAGGTAAAAACCCTAGTTTAGATGGCTTCCCCATTGAACTTTTATTAGGAATTGTGGGATATTTTGAAGTTTTATCTTTTAGAGGTTGTTAGGGAATCTTGGGTCAATAAGAAGATGCTTTAGGCTATTAATTATATGTTTTTGACATTGATTCCAAAAAAAGGGGGGCTAATTATTTTACATGTTTCATTTTATTTCCCTTTATAAGCTTGGATTTAATATCATTACAAACATTATTGTTGATTAATTGAAGCAGATTTTTTCTCTTATTATTTTCATATAGTAAGGTAGTTTTGTGAAAGGGTGTTAGATCCTTCTTGGTATTTTTTCCCTATAAATCTTATTTATTATATGTCCATATCCAAGGAAAATTTTATGTTTATTAAAATATATGTGGACTTAAGGCTTATAATAGGGTTAGATGGTCTTTATTGTTAAAAACATATCTATTTTTTATTTTTGTTGGAAGTGGATTGATTGGGTCATGAGTTTTTTAGCTTTTTCTTCTTTTTCATTCTTATTAATGGTATTTAAGAGAGTTTACTAAAATGCCAAAGAATTAATCATTGTAACCAATGTGGGTAATTGCATAAATATTTCACTTCAATATAGGATATATATTTCTTTAGATTATTTAGGGATACCCTTATCTATTGGCAAACCTAGTAAAGATTAGTGGAAGAGAATTTTGGATAGATTTTGTATATAAGTTATTTATGGATATTTTGATGGCTATCTTTTGTTAAATATTTGATGTTAAAATATGTGTTATAGGATCTTATTATATATAGATTCTTGGTTGTCTTATCCCTGAAAATATTTCTCAAGGAAATTAACTCTCTTTCAAGTAAATTTCCTTGGACAAGGAACTTGGATTACCACAAGTGAGATTTAGTTATTTGTGATCATATTTTTCAACCTAAATAGTATAGTAATTTAGGCCTTTAATAGGTTGAACTCAGTAGCTAATATTTTGTGGCTAAATTATATTAAAATTACTGCAAGTTTCTTGACAAATATTGTGCTAAAATTCTTAATGGAAAGTGTTTGTGTTGTGTTCATGATGATAGTATTACAAGGATGGATATGTGCGGGACAAGTTCAATGGCTTAGGATATTCTTAAGAGAAGAGTTTCCATTATAACTTATGGAATATTTTGGATTATAAAAAAATGGTTGTAAAGCTCTTTTCTAGAAAGAGTATTGGGATCTCCAACCTTCAATTATTTATTCCTTTCCTCTTGTTTATCCTTTTATTGATTTTTTGGGCTCAACCTAGATGGACAACAATAGTTGAATTTCAAACCTTTTTATTAAAAATTCTCATATATATTTCT
>VDFB02265723.1:0-31632 GCA_007258455.2 Sequoia sempervirens
GGAACCCAATGGGGTGCATAGCACATTCCACCTGACCACGTGGACATGAAGGTCCACCCCCTGTGCTAGGAGATGACAAGAAAGGATCCACATCCAAACAAGGTCAAGCAGACAAGGCTAACTCAATGCCAACATAAAACAACATCAACAAGTACAACATCCCTTGTTTAGGAAACTTTTCCAAACTATTCTGAAACAAGACTCCCAATAACAAGGGTGTACCAAGCATAAAATCCACAAAACAAATACACGTGTGAGGTGTGAACCTTCTTGCTCATAGTCATAACTAAGGAAAAACAAATCATAGAACATAGTACACCTGTGAGAACTTAAAATAGGAATACGATCAATGGAAACACAAAGGTTTAAACATGGGAAAATACAACACCAAAATGGGTTTCCCATCGCCTCTAGAAACCTAACAGCCTACCACCCATGACCATCCAAAAGGGAGTAACTTAAGCATTACGGGTTCCCAACCTATCCAAAACATGTCTAGACATAAGTTACCTCAAAAGTGAAATAAAACATGAGGAAAATATGATCAACATAGATTCACTAGAATGCATAAAGAATCAAATCCAAATAGTATTCAAAATAAATAAATAACTATCTACATGTTCAAGATAAACTATAAATGTCTATTCACTTAAACGTAGAGACAATACAATCCTACTAAAGATAATGTAGAGAATAATTAAATAATTAAATATAATTAAATTTAATTCCACCATAAAATCTTTTAATTAAATAAGCACTGTGAACCCTATAGTAGGTAAACCTTCAAATCTCTCTAAATTTAAGATTCCTAACTTATACCTTATTTACTTCAAAATTATTAACATTAACATGAAACATATATATTTGTTATTCCAAAATAATAAATTTAAATAAAATGTAGTATAATGGTTCACTTCATATAAATGAGTTTAATCAAAATCTAACATTTGCTTTTTTTGACTTTAAACTAATTAAATCTAATTAAATCTAACATAGAAAATTTATACATGAATCACAATCTAATCGTAAAGAATTTGTAAATAAAATTGGCTTTAAATAACTTTTCCATTTAGTAATTCTACTTAATTTAAATAGATCTTTTCACAAATCTCACTTCGAATAGCTCAACTTAGACTTCTAAATATATAAATATTAACATGCAACTTATAGGTATCTTTATATATATATGAAAAAGAAATTCCCTTTGAATAAACTGAACTAATTCTACTTGAAAGATGAGATGTTTTTAGATTCCCCTTACTCTAACTTTATAAAGCAACTTTTATAGTTAAGGGTAGAGTTATTCTCGTAGTTTACTCACTCTTTAAAACTTACCTAGTAGCATAAAATAACTTACATGTTTCTAAAGTTTCTTTCACTAAAATATCAAATATATATATATATATATATATATATATATATATATATATATATATATATATATATATATATATATATATATATATATATATATTACTCACTATCCTAGTCAATTAATCCATACACTCAAACATCTATACATACACTAAGACCAATTCCAAGACTTAACAAATGACCCTCTCATAGAGGTCTAATTCAAATACCCATTTGACTTTACGAAAAATCTATATTCCAACTCTACTTATCCAATATACTCTATAGTACACATATAAGTATATTATTAATTATCTATTTTAACGTTGTCACCTCCATGTGTAAAAGTAATGATTATCTTTTATCTGTGAGGGTTATTAAAATAAACTTATAATATTCATTTATCTTGCATGCATCAATAATGATATCCTCACTACACTTAGCATTGGTTTGATAACTATCTTTGGGTTCATAAAAGAATTAATAGTTAATGGTTATGCATTGATCCTCCATTTTGCAAACAACTCACACTGCACAGCTTAAGTAAGAACCTCCACTAAGGACATTTCGTCTAAGGCAATATCAAATTTATTGTATTAATAATCTAATTAATATTTATAATATAAATGAATATCCACAACATATCAATAAATATATATGTGTATATTTAAATTATATTTATTACAGCTTGAATAAATTTATAATCTCTATTTTCACTTTTATATCCAAAATATTATTAATGATTAATTTATTAAATTGAATATATTACAAAATGTAATAACTAATCATATATCTATTAATAACTGCTTTGTCATGAAATTGTTTATCTCAACAGTACTAAATATTATTTGGTAGTAGTTGGGTATTCGAGGTAATTGCTGGGAGAAGGAGATGATAAAATAAAGGAGTAAAGTTTTCATTTCTGTTCCAAAATTACCTATCATACACTACAGATAGCGCCTCTCTCACTATTTAATCTAGCCCAAGAAATATTAAAGCCACCCTTCTGAGTGCCATGGGGAAGGAAGAAGGAGACGGTGGCCGGTGATTGCAGAGAAAACATGGAAAAAGTGATACACCGCGAAGGCACACGACTGTTGGCTGAATGCCTCAAAGAAATGTAATCTCAAGGGATGCAATGATTGTAGGATATGAACAAAATGGATTTTAATATATCGCTTGGGTTTCAGAATTTGCAGTGGCAGACTGGTAACTCCAAAACAGAGAATTATTCATCACTCCTTGTTGACACTATGGATTCTTAAGGATAAAGGGCCTGAAAATGCAACTGGGGTTAGCTCCAAAGTATACGCTGATGTTGTATACTCATTTAACGATTATGATGAAGATGAGGTAGTGAAACAAAAACCCACGACCGAGGTAAATGGAGGAGAATCAACCATATCCAAGATTGTTGCAAGAGAAGTTGTTTTGAGCGATGTGTGCCATTTCCATCATTTTAAAACAACGACATTGTTATTGAGGAGAGTCTTGGTGATGCCAAATGAAACAATCTAAAATTTGGCCTGCTCTATGATAGTGCGCACTACAACAAGTTAGGGCTAGTGAACTGTTTGATTGAATGTCAAAATGATGGTTCTCAAGATATTCCATCACTCATGGTGACAAATTAAACATGAATTTGGAAGAGCTTTGCAACGATCAAGCAAGAGTGACTGGTGAATGAAAACCAGACCCAACAACATCACCCTCAAATTCCCTTGGCTGAACCAGAATGGATACTCCAGAATGGGGTATGGACATCCACAAGATGTGATGATGGGAAATAAAGACAGATTAATTACAACAGCCAGGGTAGACATGTATGCATAAGGTGGAAACAAAAACCAATACACAAAAGATAAGATAAGGCTCAAATGATCAACTACAAAACTATTAATCTAATACGACATGATGATGAATAAATGGCATTACATAGGACTGGTTACAAGGATTTTGGGTGTAGGTCAGCCATAATTGATGGTCGGTCATTAGCTAATATGATGGTAAATCCATTTGATTGCAAGATCAGCCAGTCATAGGGAGAATGGCAGGCAGGGGTAAGAGTGCTTTAGAACAGGGTCGGTGCCTTCAGGCTAGAGCCGTCAAGATGAGTTTGAAAAAAATAAAAACATTTTCCAGAAATGATCTGACACGATATGTATCCAAAAGACAAACAAATAATTAAGAAGGCTCAGTACTTGGGTGTGCAATGCTATGAGCAAGAACCAATTTCTGCCAGAATTGGGATCAAGGTAAAACTCGCATTCCTTGTTTTCCCCAATTCAAGAGTGTGCCCAAGGACTCCCATCGGTCGCCCATACATATTTTCTTCTTCCAAAAAAATAATGCCCACGTACCACGTAGAGGGAATGCCCAAAAGACGATGCAAAGGCCAGGCACGTGGAAAGCAGGAGAGAAACCCTGGAGTCAGGTGGAGGTAAAAGCCACTGACAAATGTAATTTATTTAAATGCTTTTCATTTTGAATATTATTAAATTATATATATATATAAACATATTTAATAATACAATTTAATAATATTAAATATATTTTCTTTGCATTAATTTTAGAACTATAGTCACAAAAATTGTCAACCACATCATACATTAAATCAATCCATTATCATGAAAAATCTTTTAAATAAATATTTATGTATATCTATTTTAAAATTCACCGCATGAAGAAATTGAAAAATTATTTATTTTTAAACAACCCTTAATAATAAATAAATAAATATTATTATTTAATTAAATGAACAATATTATTTAATTAAATAAATAATATTATTTAATTTCCAATTGAAAATTTTCAAAGCTGCAATTAAGATATTATTCTTTTAATTTTTACAAACATAATTTTAAATTTTCAAACTAATTTAATATTTAATGAAATCTTCACAACACATTAATAATTACGTTTAATGTTTAATTTCAATCATAATACTAACCATCCTTGTATTAATTTAACTAATTGACAATAACAATAAGCATCTAATTCCAACAATTAACACATTAAAATTGCCACTTAAAAAGAACGACGTAAGACAAGACGATACCAAACATAACGAGAATTGACGAACAACATTATCAACTGAGGATGGGACGATGGACATGGATGGGGTGCTTTCTTGTCAAATCCCTAAACCGCATCATATCCATTGGGTATGTTGTGCACGCTCTGACCTGACGGTGTGGGTGGAGTCGATGCCTTGTACCTGCAGACCTGCATAAAACCAAGTGTCGAAGCAACATATATATATATATGCAATGCCATACACACCATGAGAGAGAATTGTAGTGTGGTAGGGCACTCACAGATGAGTGATGCAACACCGTCCCCCTCACCCGAACCTCAAACGATAGCACATCATCATATATATCATGAAGCAAGTATTAAACAATTTGCGTAACCACACAATATAGCATAATCAGGTAAAGATGTACATCATGCATCATTATATCATTAACATCATAAAACAATATCATGTGCATCCAAGCAAAACACATAAGTCAAACAGATGAAAAAATCACCAACGTAATCATGAGAATGCATCAATCATAAGTAGTATCCGAACAAAAACAACTACACACACAGAAAGGTATCATAGGATTATAGTAACACATAAGGTACTACAATTTTCAGGGTCAAAAACTCACTCCAGTAATCTGATTCTTAGCTAACACAATATGCCTTATATTTGATCCTGGAATAGTGTAGACTGATTTTCCTCCAGTTAGGTTTCTTCGTACTTCATCATAATTAGGAACTATTCTATAGGATGGTATTATAATCTCTTGTTTCTTCGATTTGAGAGATGATGCCTTGTTTCACATTTAAGAAGGATGTATGCATTTAGCATTACTTGTTCTTTTGTCATATCTAGATTTGATATTGTAAGCCTTTCTTGAACTCACTTATAACTTGTACTTAATTTGATTACTTGGTATATGCTACTCATTGCTTACTTTTTTCATCTATAAATTTCAATAGAGTACCCATACCAAGGAGAATATTGGAGGAATACATTATTGAAAGATAATTTTTAGGAACCATAGATTATTTGTTTAAGCTTTGTAAGAGTTTGAGATCAACTTAGGTCCAATCCTTCATACACCAATAAACGGAAGATAATTTTATATTATATTGATTTTAGATAGAAATGTAAATGAAATTGCATATATATAGCTTAAATCAACCAATATAAAGAGTTAGGAAATGAAGCTTGATAACTATGATTTCTTCTCTCTATGCATAATTATCTTGTTGGTCAAGCATTAACAAACTAAGCACCATCTTTCTAAAAGAAACATTCTTGAATGGTAGTCTCTGTAATACCCCTCATGTTGTTGTTTGGACTTATTATTTTTCTTTGGTTTTGCTTGATACTTTGAGACTTTGATAATTACTGTTATTGTTTGGATTGGTGGATTGGTGGATTGGATAGTTTAGACTGGTTGATGATTATGCTACTTCATTTGAGGACATGGATATTATGATATGACATTATGGTTACATTTGGTTTGGTGATATTTAATTTGATTTCAGTAATACATTGTGATGTAGTGGTTTAGTAATTATTTTATGATGTGATCAGTTAGTTTAGCAATGTTACTTTATATCTAATTTTGTAATTGTTAGTATAGCTTTGGTGAGAGGACAGTGTACAATACTCATTTATGAGTGCCCTACAACACTACAATTCCTTCTCACAATGTGGCATTTTTTATTATATATATATATATATACATGTTGTACACAACCTTGTTTGTATGTAGGAATTGCAGGAATAGAGTCTTGATTCCACCTACTTCGGCAGGACAGGGCAGGCATCAATTTAATCCAACGGGCATGAAGTTGAAATAGAGATGACAAAGAAGTCACCCCATCCCATGTTTGTCAAACCATCTTATGTTTAGTGGTATTGTGCATCGTTGACCTTTGCCATTTTGCATTTTATTATAGTGTTTTTTGTGTGAGTGTACTTTTGATATTTATTTTATGTTGGTGTTTTCTATGATGTAATTTAAATAATTAAATTATGTTAATAAATGTTGATAATAGTGTTGGAATAGTTTGTATTAAAATATAAAATTTTATATTAAAAGCCATATAATTTATTAAAAATAAATAAATGGAAATGTGTAAATTAAATTATTTGAAAAATGATATTTTGATAATTTAATTAAAATAGCATGTTGAGGATAATTAATGAAATAAATTAAATTGTGTGAATTGCAAGTAAAACTGCAAAATCATAATTAAAACAAAAAGTGTTGTGAAATGGGAAAAAAATCAATAAAAGAAAGAAAAGATGAAAATGACCAATGAATGTTGACTTTTGGCTATAAAGATGGGAATAAAATTAGAAAACTTCTTTTAATTATGATTTATGGAGTTTTCAAAAAAGAAGAAGATATATTTTTATTTAATAGCAAAATTGTGAGATTTTCATTCACGGGAAATTGGCAGAAGCTTCAAAATATTGAGTTTCTGGAAATTGGATCCCTCTTGTTTCCTCTGTAGAACCTATTTATTTTTCATTTTTTTGGAAGAGAGGTTGTTTCTGGATTAGAAGTGTAGATTAGAGAATTTATCAAGGAAATCCGATGGAGAAGTTCTGAAGGAAGAAAGGGAAGCTCTTCGAAAAGGCTATTGGAATCAAGGAAAGCTCCATCAATTCTTCAACAAACGTAGGACTCTAGGTTCCATTCTCTTCTTTTGATTTTTTTGAATTTGCTTTAAAATAAAATAAAATAGATAAATAAATAATGTTATTCTGTTAATGAAAAGAAACTTTATGGGGTTTTAGAAAATTCTTTTGGATAGGAAACAAATGAGAGAAATTTATCCTCTGAAAATATTTAGTATTTCTATGATATGATATAAAAAAAATGTTTCCCCTCTGAAACAAATGATTTTTTTAATATATACTCATATATATATATATATACATATATATATATACTTTTGGAGAATATATATATATATATATATATATGATATATATACATTTCGATATATTATCGGTTTTTCTTACAGAAGAGGTTCTTGATATATATATATATATAAATATATGTATATACATATATATATATTTCCTTATATATATATATATAATTATAATTATATTTTATATATTAAAATAAAACTATGATCGAAAATTAAATTTTGGGTCAGACTATTGTATTGTCGGTGTATTTTTTTATGAGAGGAATATAACAGTATTTTAATTTGGGTTAAGGGGGGGATGGCTGGGCCATACCCTCCCCCTTTCCCTTGTGGGCCGTAGACTGCCCACAACAGTCCATACGGACTGCTGCGTACAATAGCCATAGGGACTGCTAAGCAGTCCGTGTACAACATGCAACGGTGTTTAAAGTTTTTTTTATTTTGGTTATTTAATTATATATATATAATTATTTATATATATATATTTTAAAAATAATAATAAAATAAAATAAATAAATTTTGTATTTGTATAGGCATGATTTAATTCAAAATTCAGAATGTTTTTTTTAGAATAATTTGACTGAATAATTATAATAAAGCTGAATGTTATTTATATATATATATATATATATATAATAAAAATAACGATTTACGGTTTTATGTTGTGAAATTTGAACCTATGGCTATTATGATTATTGAAAGGGGAAATTGATTATCATTTTTTTTATTTCAAATTTTTATTATGGAGATAAAGATTTAGTAATAGTATTCAATGAATTTCTTATCTTTGTGTAAAAAATATTATGTTGATCTGAGCATTGAAATTCTGTGAGTTTGTTTCGATTATCTGTTTTGACTTTTCGATGTGGGAACCTAGTTGATTTTATGAAAACCGTTTATGGATGTTGTGATCCTTAGAATTCCAGAGGCATGTTTTATTGTTGGATGTTATCCTCGTTTTATGTGCTCTTGATGTTACAAGATATTGGTATTATTATTTTGGAAGGGTTGTTCGAGATATTGTTGAGACTCTGTTGTGTGCCTTTTAGCGAGATGGGTAATGCCTCGCATGTCATCTGTTGAGACTTAATGCTTTGTTCTGTTTGATACAACCCTTGCTTTGATTTTGTTATGTTTTGGGGTCCCAGGGAGAGTGGCTCTTTGTGGGGGCCGATGCCTCAAATAGGAGGAAGGGCTCAGGATAACTCACGTAAGAGTAGATTAACAAGTGAAAACCTAATAATAGAACTTAGGGGGTTGGGTAACTATAATAAAACAATAAGATAATCTTGGATACCTCGTCTAATCATTAGGGCTATCGCAGACTAATGGTAGATTGAGAAGGCCGTGGTCGGCAAAGTTGTTACCTCGTCCTCATGAGAGGTTAACAGCTTTGCATGAGTCACCCTATGGGGTTGGCGCCCCAAGTAGGAGGAAGGACTAGGATAACCATAGATGGGGCTGACGTCTCTTGTTGGAGGAAGGGCTAGGATAACCCATGTAGGCTATGTGATGACACTCTCCACTTGTTTCCCTTGTGTTGTGTTTTCTTGGTTGCCTCTGGAAGTGTATTATGATTATGGTTTTGGATTTACTTGGCATGTGGTTAATCGTTATTGCCTTGGCTTATTTATGATGTGGTATATGGCTTTTAGTTTATTGTGATTGAATCTTGGTCGTCATCATTTATGATCTATGCTTTCCTTGTGATTGAATCTTGGTCGTCATCATTTATTTGTGATTAAATCTTGGTCATCATCATTTATTGTGATGTGGTATTATGATTTATGATGTGTTATATGGCTTTGAGTTTATTTGTGATTGAATCTTGGTCATCATCATTTATGATGTTGTTATTAGAGTTATTGTATTATGATTTTCTCATTGGAGTTAGTCTTATGGCATTCATGGTCGTGGTAACTTCCTTGTCACCTCTGAGCACGGGGAGTGGGTTTTTTTTTCTAAAAACCCGCATGGTTTGGTGGAACGTGCTCCACACCCATTGGGTTCCCCATCAACGTTCGTTCTTCATAGTATTCTTTAGATGGAGCTTGTACCAGACATTCATCTTGTATTTCAGACATTCTTTGTATGATGTATTTATCCCACATGTATGTGAGGTTTCATTGTATTCATTTAATTGAGAACATGTAATGTATTAAATGATGATGTATTATGTATGAACCTTTGTAACCATTCTTAATTTATGGGATTTATTATGGATGTATCATGTGATGTATTTATACTTATACTTAGGTTTACATGGATGTTACCTTTTTAAATGGATATTGTAATGTTTATGATGGGTGTAAGAGTTATTAAGTTATTTTAGCTTTATCTATAATCTTTCGTTATGAGTTTGTTTATGTGATGTGACCTCGCGTGCCCCAAAGGACTTGACATTATGATGTTAATGTGTAATGTAGATATGTTTTGATGGTTCATAATTATGTGTACTTTGTATTATTAAAAAAAAATGTGTGCATTGCTTTGTCCTTTGGGGTTTGCACGACAGGCGTTACAACTACTTAAGGTGTAAGTGGATTTGAGACCTAATACTTGGTCTACTATGGAGATTTAATCCTATAGATTTGAACATATAGATAAACCACAAATATGAAACATAATAATTGAATATTAACTCATAGATGCACAACCATATAAATTTTTCATTAATATCAAATTGAACACATACAATGTCCTTTCTTGCCCAAAGGGAAAGGTGGCAACTCAAACCATCTCTCCTTGCCCCTCAAATCCTAGAACTAGGTTTCCTCTAAAAGGATTTATATACAACTCCTTTAAAGCCTCTCTCTACAAACCTCTTAATTTTTCTCCCTAAAATCTCCCATCAAAGCTACTCTCTAAAATCTACTATACAAAATGAATATGAAGTAGCCTATAAATAAATATAAACTTTCCTATTTTACAATAAAATTTTATACTTGAATTAGGACTTCAAGTTTATTATAAAAAAAAAGAGTTCTTATAGCCCACTTTTGGTGCCAACATTCTTCTAACAAAAATAGTATATTTCATGTTCAAAATGCCAAAAAAAAGGAAACTATAGGTCATGAAAACTTTGTGATGCCTGACAACAAAAAGTGCACCTTCGAATCCACACAAATCTCAACTCTCTCTCGTTTTGTTGCATCCATGATTTACCAACCAATGAAAGAAATACATGTCAATAAAGCATCATAAAATAACTTTAAAAACATTTCAACCATTTATAAATGTTACAAAATAAAACCTTGGTATTATGTATCTGTAACTGAAATCAAATGCCACAACTTGCATTGTGAGCACACCTAGGACCCTCATCTATGATATCTCCACTTATCACATATCCTACTCAAGCCTTCACCACAACAAAAAATAACAAACATATCCCACATTAGCTAATCTACCATATCAAATGAAAGATAAAAAGTAGGTACCATTATTACTCCATTATCAACTCTAAAATCAATGGAAATAAAGTGTCAAACCAATTTGGGAATGCTTATATGGTATCTACACCATCTTACTGAACACATGGTAACAAACTAATCTAACTACCAAGTATGTATGTGTAAACATTATGTCTATAATGCATTCAATACTATGTAGACTCACATCACAAAACCTAACAAGTGGTTGCTCACACCATGCAACCCACCCTTGCATGAAGCCCAATCTCAATGTTTCACTAACTCGATTTGCATGCTATCAATTGCACACTGTGAAAAGCTCATCGATTAAAAATAATTGAATATCACACATTGATTGCAAATAAATTTATTACAACAATATAAATGCAATGAGAGAAATCTAAAAAACTATCAACTAAATATCACAATCATGAGAAAAAGCATTTAATCGTAGATAAATTGAGAGCCAGATTATAGTTTTGAAATACTTTCAAAATAGTTTTACATCACCAATTAACCATCCATAAAGTTTACAAAATTACGCACAAAGTTTTCCTTTGCAATTCTATATTTTTATATCCACTTCATAATTTAATGATAAATAAAGAAAAAACATAAATAGCTATCTATTATCATGCTACTAAATGGAAATGGCTATAGCCATTCATAATATTTTTGAGTCATTATTTGACAAGAAGAGAGAATAAATAAAAACTTGCTAAACTAGAATATCACAAATCTTAGAGTAGTACCACACAAAACTAAAAATATGAACTACACAGATCTCTACTTGCTTTATAAATTATTCTTTCTTATACCATTGTCTTCATTATGTATCACTCTGTGCATACACCAACCCTAAGATTTCTAATCCTCTTTTCTTTCCTTTTCTAAGGTAGTTATAGTAGAAATTTTGGTGTCTATTCAATGTATTTTAGGATGTGGGCCTAGTAGAAATTATAGATATGACTTATAATTCTATAATTTTATGCATTATGAAATTATAAAGTTGTAAGTCATCCTAAAATACATTGTGTTAGGAAACAAAAATTTTATTATATAACTAATTTTTCATTTATCCATTCACATAACTCCAATTACTTTAAGGTACCTAGTATTTGGAGTTATTAAATTGAAGTTATGTAAATGGATAAGTGAAACTAGTTATAGTAGAAATTTTGGTGCCTACAATATATGTTAGGATATGACTTACAACTAGATATAATTTCATTTAAATGCATGATTTTATGAATATATTTAAGTGGTCCATTTAAAAATTTAAATGAAATTATAGTCATACTTTTATATTAAGTTGTAAATCATCCTAAAATACATTGTGTTAGGCAACAAAATTTCTACTACAACCAGTTTCACTTATCTATTCACATAACTCCAATTAATACCCTTCCAAGATTATTTCAATAAATTATTTGATTGATCATTTATTGTATTCAATGTATAGGTAATCATCGAGAATGGTGAAAAGGGCCAATTATTACCCTTACAAATTATTTTAATAAACTATTATTTAATATTCTTTTGTATTTGATTGATCATTTAATGTATTGAATGTAGGAAAACTTGGGTTCAAAATGTATTTGTAGACTCACTCTTTGACATATTATTCTTCGAACGTAGTCAATTCACTTGAACATACAAAATGCCAATCAAATATAAAATAATATTAAATAACAATTTATTGAAATACTTTGGAAGAGTAATAATTGGCCTTTTCAGATGCCTCACAATAAATGAATGTTTAATAGGTCATGCTTGGTGATGGTGTACATTCTGGATACAATAATTGATCAGTCAAATACTTTATTGAAATAATCTTGGAAGGGTAGTAGTTGGAGTTTATGTGAATGGATAAATGAAACTAGTTATAGTAGAAATTTTGGTGCCTACAATGTATTTTAGGATATGACTTAAACAACTAGATATATTTTCATTTAAATTCATTGATTTTATGAATATATTGAAGTGGTGCATTTAAATAAAACTATAGTAATACTCTTACATTAAGTTGTAAGTCATATCCTAAAATACATTGTGCTAGGCACCAAGATTTATACTATAACTAGTTTCACTTATCTATTCACATAGCTCCAATTAATACTCTTCCAAGATTATTTCAATAAAGTATTTGATTGATAATTTATTGTATTTGAATGATGCAGACCCAAGAGGCTCAATCTCAATCAATTTGATAGCCTACCTTCAAGAGGCATCTAACAAGATTAAAATGGTCTCCTAAATCAATTCAAACAATCTTCCAAGTTAAAAAATCATCAGAAGCACAATTTCTCAATTTCACCCTTGAAACCTAGTAGTAGTGCAAACTCAGTTTTTAGCCCTTAACTCAAAAACTTTCCATAGAACTTGGCAAAAATATAGATGATTCAGATACCCATTTTTGAGATACAAAAATATCCAATAGGTTCATATGACTCTTTTAGAAAATTTTCCCTAAAATGACCTTTCTCGTTGTATTGGAGCCCCAATTAGCCCTTTTTTTCAAAGAGACCTCTCTAAGATCTCACCACCAGACCAAGATAACCTGAAATAGTCTTAGGATTGGTGTCAAAACTCATAATTTTATAGGTTTTAAGACCCCAAGATATTATTTTACTTCCCAACTCAAAAACCCTCCTTGTAGCCTAGAAACCTAGGGTTTTAAAGCATCCTTATTGTAAATGCACATTGCCAATCTCCCCAAATGACATCAAATTATTAGACACTTTGGATTAGTCCCCCACAAGATTTAGAAACTCTCACATACCCTTTCACAATGTTGCACCACCATTCTACAGGTCTGTCCCATCCATTTCACGGAAAATCACACAAATTCGCCTTCGAACCTTCTCATACATTTTCCCAAAACTCAATCCCCTACACACCCAACCTTGTAAACACATCAAGAAACTGAAATTTTCATCTTGCAGACCAACCCACCGAGTAACAACACCAAATACAGTAGGTGGGCTGGTTAATTCCTCATATTATCCTCCTCAAACCCCAAACTCAAGAAAATAGGTTATTTACTGTATTTAAATGTTTTCTCACACAAGATGATGAGTTAGATATTCAAATAAAATGAATTAGCCAATAAAGACATATACTTACAAAAATTATAAGTTTCAAAGCATAACTAGCCTATACAGACCTGTACAAGTCTGGAAAAGAGAGAAAAACACAAAAAATCTGAGAAATAACAGGGTATTTTACTGATTTCTTCTTTCAAATGTTCTTTCCAACCTTACAAATGACATCCTTCACCATTTTAAATGTTCTCTTCCTCAAACGACTAACAAAAACACCCTCCAACTACCTTTTAAATCCCCTTGTGACCTATGGAGGCAATTTCACATTGCTTTTAGAATTTGTTAACATCATTGATACACACTTTGAAATGTTTACATTTGTGGCCCCAAGTGACTATAAACTCACCAAAGACACCTAGAATGGTCCCATGGAACCTTATTCAACATGTATTAAGACTTTACTCCCCATATTCCTTAAAAACTCATGATTACATAAGATTTTGCATTATAAAGTAATTTGACATTTTCAACTAAATGACTCAGAATCCTTCCAATTTACATTATGATTGGTCCTTTTAGACCTTATTGAACATAAATAAACACAAAACAAACCTACATCAACTTAGACACACAATATTGACTCCCCTTGACCTTCAAACATGAAAATTTTCAACTAGGTGATTGGGTGCTCCTGCACCATTGAAATCTATACCATCATCAAGAATGGTGAAAAGGGATAATTATACCCTTCCAAATTATTTTAAATAATAAACTATTATTTAATATTCGTTTGTATTTGATTGATCATTTAATGTATTGAATGTAGGAAAAATTGTGTTCAAAATGTATTTGTAGACTCACTCTTTCAAATATTAGGCTTTGAACGTAGTCAATTCATTGAACATGCAAAACACCAATCAAATATAGAAGAATATTAAATAAAAAATTATTGAAATAATTTGGAAGGGTAATAATTGGCCTTTTTGGATGCCTTACACTAAGTGAATGTTTAATAGGTCATTCTTGGTGATGGTGTACATTCAATACAATAATTGATTAGTCAAATACTTTATTGAAATAATCTTGGAAGGGTAGTAATTTGAGTTTATGTGAATGGATAAGTGAAACTAGTTATAGTAGAGATTTTGGTGCCTAGCACAATGTATTTTTGGATATGACTTACAACTTAATGTAAGAGTATGACTATAATTTCATTTAAATGCACACCACTTAAATATATTCATAAAATCATGCATTTAAATGAAATTATATCTAGTTATAAGTCATATCCTAAAATACATCATAGGCACCCAAATTTCTACTATATGACTAGTTTCACTTATCCTTTCACATAACTCCAATTACTACCCTTAGTAATTGAAGTTATGTGAATAGATAAGTGAAACTAGTTATAGTAGAAATTTTGGTGCCTAGCACAATGTATTTTAGGATATATGACTTACAACTTAATGTAAGAAAGTATGACTATAATTTCATTTAAATGAACCACCTAAATATATTTATAAAATCATGCATTTAAATGAAATTATAGAGTTGTTAAGTCATATCCTAAAATACATTGTAGGCACCAAAATTTCTACTATAACTAGTTTCAATTATCTATTCACATAAATCAAATTAACAACCTTCCAAGATTATTTCAATAAAGTATTTGATTGATCATTTATTGTTATTTAATATTCTTTTGTATTTGATTGATCATTTTATTGTATTGAATGCACACCATCACCAAGAATGGTATTATACATTCACTTAGTGAGGCATCTAAAAAGGCCTAGATGTGTGTAATGACAAAAGGATAAACAATTTTAAGACCTCAATCATAATAGAATATCTCCTTCTCTAACATGAAGTAGAATTGAACCACACATAATTATAGTGTAGAATTTCATTCAAGATTTATGTATTTATATGCTTACATGTTACTTTTACATGTGAATGTTTCATTAGGATAATTTAGTACCACTTCTTTTATAGGAAATTTTTTATAATCCTAATTTCTCCCTTTCTCCCTCTTTTACATAGATAGTTGAGTGAACTTAAAATTGTTCTTATTTTTACTTCATGATGTTCAAGCCACTCATTGCTCATTTTCCTATTTTTTATAATTTCCTATGGAGTATCTTAATAGAAAAATGGTTATTGCATATTTTACTAAATTAGAGAAATAAAATAAGTACATTTTTGTAATTTTTTGTTTTAATTAAATTTGCAGATCTTTGTATTTATATAGATATGACCGATGATCAAGGATCACAACATTCCACTTAGTCTCAACAACAAGCTGATGCTAGGTCTAATTTATATAATGATAGCATTAGGAGATTAGAGAATGCTTTGAGATGTTTGGACCAAACAATACTTTAAAACTTCCCTAATCTCCCTAATAGAGATAGATTAGTTAGCATTCAATAGGAGATCCACCGTATGATTCACACGATTCGATCTTATAATCCTTATGATGAGGTCAATGTTGAGGAGTTTTATAGGTCCCTTTCCAACAATGTTATTGGTATAGAGAAAATTGATTCTATTACTAGTATAGTTTCAACATATAATGTGCACAACATGTTCCCTCATTATATGGGACAAAAGAAAGTTAGAGGATATGTTGTTACTAGATGTCCAGATGACCTTGCTGCTCCATTTATATATCCCAAATGGTTGGAAGCCCATCACAAATGGCCTCATAATGATGATTTGCCACTTTATTTTTGCAAAAAACTATATGATGAGTTTGATTTAGGGTTAGAAGTGGACTACACATCTATTCCTTCACATGTTGGATAGGGAAAAGGGAGGTTTGCTGATAAACCTCAATTTAGACGTGCAAATTTTCCACCGCCCGTCAACAAGAGGGCATTAGTTGGTCCAAAACTTTTGGTTATTCCAAAACATTTGGAACTAGTAGTAGCAGGAGGTGTAGCAACAACACCTACCTGATCCAACCTTTTTGATAGTATTGCTGCGATTGCTACTCAGGTTGATCAGATGTCATTTGATCATGTTGGAAGATACTTATTACATCCATGGATTAGCCTTCCTCTCACTAAGGCTACATCTACCAATTATGATCCCTACATTCGTGTAGAGCTACCATCACTGCCAGATGTGGCCCAGATGAGTGAAGCCATTATACGCAATGTTGCTTCAGTTTCCATTACTGATTTAATATCATCATACCAGTTTATCAGTGATGAGTATGGGATTCCTTTAGATGCTGTAGTGGCTCATATTAGATGACATTTTGGTAGAAAGTCGGGTTGGGGTGAGTTGGCTTCACAAGATGATCAACATATTCTAAACCAGCCTACAGTCCCTGAGGTTATTGCACATGATGTACATGGCACATATAGCTCACTTCTCTTTAGTACTGGTCCTCTACGTGATACATGTGTCCCTGATATGACTATGTATTCTCGTGATATTAGTGACATTGGTAGAGTGCTCTAGGGTGAGATGTAGGCACTTTCAAATAATTAGATATATTTTGCGTTCTAAAAATTCACATACATATATAAAATAAAATTGACTTTAAAGTAGTTCTCACTCTTCATTGAAATCTTGTATTTTTAAATTCCTAGCAAAATGAGGGTTTTTCATGCTTTGGAGATTTAGAGCATGCAGATGATCCTATGCATGGTACATTTGATGTACATTTATAATAATTAAAGTACTTGATACATTCAAACATTTATCTAAGTACAAAACTTTAAGATGACTTTACGTTTACACATGTGTACATTAAATTAATTAGTGTACTTTCTTGTGCAGGGAGGTGGATCAGGACATGGATCGAGACAAGGATCGAGAGAGGCATCGAACCACAGATCTAGAGAATCAGGACATGGATCCAGATAGGGATCAGGAGAAAGATCGATCCATAGTCATATTAGGCATCCTCCACTTTGATTTATTTTACATACAGATACATGATTTGTTATACATTTTATATTGTGATTTGTCACATTATGGTTCTTAGATGATGATCTTCACATTATATACATTTTACAGTATGGTTTGACATTATGGTTCATTTTATTATGGAAATATAAATTCTTGAGGATAATTAGGGTTTTGAGTTGGCAAAATTTAATACTAGATTTCTCACTTTTAATCTATAAAAAATTTGAATTAATTTAATGATTTTTGGTTCAATAAGGTAGTTGGGAATGGCGGGTTGAATATGTTCTAAGGCTAATTTACCAACTATGTTCTAAAGGGTTTTGAAAACTATTTACACATCAATTATTTAACATTTAACAATAAACATAATATTAATATTAAAAAAACCTAAAATAATCATATTTTTATTTAATTTTCTTGTTGCATTAAAAATTAAGAATAGGTAACTTCCACATTCACTATAAATTCACTCAAAGTTATTGTGTCATCTTGCTTGAATTTTTTTGAACCCATTTCTATGCTTGAAAATGATTGTTCATCACTACTTAAAATATTTTAGAATTTAATAATCTATAATATTTAGATATATTGATTTAGGTGCCTCTTTTCATATGAATTCACATAGGAAGTGTTACATAAATTATATATATAATATTATGGTGGAGAGGTCTAATTAGGTGAAAAAAATTATCATAAGATCATTGTTAAGGGTAATATAACACTAATTTTTAGTGATGGCACAATGAAGACACTATCTGATGTGGTGCATGTTCACAGTTTAGCCAAAATTCATATTTAAGATTTTAAGATGGATGATAATATTGTGCATATTATTTATGATAAGATAATGGTTAAAAATTGGTCAGGGGAGGTTTGGTTTTAGAAAAGGGTATTAGGCATGGTAATTTATTTGGATTGGATGGTACTACTTAATCTAATTATGCCATGAGTTTTGATCATGTAAATGAATTAGTTGATATGCCAATATTTTGACATCAAAGATCAGACTGCATCTAGGTGAGAAAAGATCAAAAACATTGAAGAATAAATATATAGGTGAGCTTGTGTGTTTCATAAGAAAAATAAAGTTAAATTCTCATAGAAAAATGGATTTTAGAGTTCATTTGAATAATTTGAATAATTTTGCAAACATAATTGGATTGTAATTTAATAGAAAAATATTCCATATATATAAAAATGGGGTAGCTAAGATAAATGAATATAATATTAAAGGAAATAAATAAAAGTATGTTAAGTTGTGTTAATTAGAAGAAAATTATTTGGGAGTAAGTTGTTAGTATTTTTTGTTATTTGATAAATAAGTTTCCTATTTCCATCCTTGTTGAAAAGACACATAATAGAAGGTCTCTTATAGCTTGTCTAATTAAAACTTAAATAATGATTTGTATACCATACTTCACAAATTCATTTTAACTTTACTAAATCAAGTAAAATTCAATTTTAACTAAGGTGCTTGAGCTTAATAAAGGATTACATATTTATTTTTAACAAAAAATTAAATTTCATATTTAGATTTACAAATAAATAAAATTCACTTGAAAATTAGAAAGTTATTTATAAATTGTACTATTCTATCTCTAATACTATGATGTTACATTCATTTCAATGAGCTAACAAGTATATGTTTTTGATTCACAATGCAACGTAGGAAGGGAAGGGTTTTAGGAATTAAGTGAAGAGTGTTCTCAACTATATAGTGTTTTTTATATCATCAAAAGTAAGATCAAAAATATGTTTTATAATTATGCACCAAAGATATCCACAAACATGAGGTTAAATTGATCTTAAGAAAGCTTTATAGGAAAATAAGATCACAAAAAAGAAAGCTTCATGGGCTACTATTGAATGAAATTATTTTAATTCAACATAAAATAAAAAGATTTTCAAATTTAGGTACAAATGTTTTATTTTTATTCAAGGGGTAAACGCTTTTGACTTGGAGCTATGAACCGGTGAGGTCACAAATGGGGGACCTCATCCCCAAATGTTACATGTATGCATTGTCATAGAAAATATATATGTACAAAAAAATCTTAAAGTTCTTGGTACATATAATCTGGATCCTCTCTATCTTTTATTATCTCTAAAATATTTTCATGGTCTTCAATAGGAAACCTCCACCTTTGTTTGGCATGCCCTCTTTTTGGTAAAGTTTCAAGATTTAATCTTGTTGCTATAACTAAATGACTATAATGTAAAACCTTTTGACCTAGCATATAATCAATAAATATAATACCATTTGTATCTATCTTTGTTTGTTGATAGTATGTGCCTTCAACAACCACTAATCTAGTAGGATACTCTTTTTCATCACCATCTGTCATTGATTCTGACAATTTGCATTTTGGTTGTGTACATCTTAGTAGATAGTAATATACACCTTCTACATTGTCAGGATCTGCAAGAATAACAAAAATATCTCCTATACACACCATGTAGTAAACCATGCTCAACTTAGGTAGAATATTAATCAATTGTAAGAAATAAAATTCAATTTAAAAATTTGAAATTTACCTATAACAACTAAATATGATACACGCTTGTAATCAGTTGAATACAGAGGATCATAGATATCTACAATGCCATTATCTTCAAAATGGTTCGATGAGTCCACTAATTATTTTATTTCCCATTGTGAAACATACCCATCTCTAATATTCTCACATTGTAAAGTATTTGGATTGTTCTCAATGCAATCAACACAAAAAATGATTTTTCTCTCACTTGAATTATTGGAGGCCTACTATGTCCTTTTGTCATGATTTGATGCAAACTTCTAATACCACTAATTTTTTGGCAATTAGTAAGAGTTGATCGATCAATATCTATAAATTTCAAACATCCAATTAAAAAGTGTATAAAATTGAAAATTGAATACATGTACACATTGAAATTCATAAAACAAATTCATTTATGTACCTTTAACTTCCCAAAAATATCGTGTGTTGTATATTGAGTCATGGGAAGCAAAATGAATTTTGCACCATTCAACAATTTCATGTGCATTCCTTATGGCATTACCTACAAGTTCATGTTGGTGAAATTTCAAGAGGTTTTGTATTTGAAAGGAAAAGACAATCTCAAAAAACATAATTAGATTTTTTCTAAAAATCCATATGGTGTTACTTGAAAGTTTCACACATGCTCCCATAATTAGATTTTTTCTAAAAATCCATATGGTGTTAGAGAGAATACAGCCCGCTGGAAAGCAATTCTTTGAGTCACGAAATTTCTTAGCTTGCCATCTAGCACCATGAAAATTTTGAATATGTGGATATATGATATTGCAATTTTTTTTCATAAACTCATTGTAAGACAATTCACTCTCTTTGAGAATAATTTTTTTGGTCTCAACTCCTGAATTTGTGGAGTATTTATCACATTCAACTCTCTTCCACATAACTTGTATTGAATGATCAATATTGTCAACCTGTAAAAGATTCTTAAAATGTCCACATTCATTACATATATTTTTTATACACTGCACTTTCAATTCATCTGAATCTTCTAATTTTTTGCATAGAAGAGACTTCACAAATTGTGTTGCACTTGCAGGGATGCTATTTTTATATTGATTACTGCCATAAATTTTCTATATGTTTGAAGGTGTAGATAAAATTCAACATGATTTCGACAACAACAAGTCTCACGTATCTTATTTATACATACAAAACTTGGTTGTAGTCTCTCAAACATCCTTTGAAAAACCTTCACATCTTAAAATTCTTGCTTGAATGCTTCAAAAAGCTCACTTTGAGTTGTATCTATAAAATGTTTCAGATGTGACTTTTTTTTACCATCTGCACCTTTTATTTGTATAGTTTCCCTTCTATTGGAAGAAACACGAGAGTGGCTAGTCCAATATTCAATCACCTGTTCCTTTACATCTTTTGAGATTTTATCTTTTTGGGGAACCCTACATATATTTACCCAATTATTCTCAAGATTTCCATCCAATCTATTTCTCTTTCTGATATATCTTTGAACAATTCTCTTAGAAACATTGAGTAATTCAGAAATTTTTTTAACTTGTCTTCTACATGTGATAATTTCTTACTAGAAATTTCCATCATCAATGCTCTACGTGCAACACTTAAATCAACATCTCGACTCTTGTTTTCAATAGAATTCAATGCTTCTTGCAGGTTTTCAACTATTGTTTTCTTTAATGATCCTAATGAATTTTTCTTATTATCAACCACTAACAACTCCAAAAAAGGGGTCATTTCTTTCCTCCTAAATAATTTTGCAAATAACTGTGCTCTTCCAACTATAGACTTTTCTTCAAAATATTCATCCCATATTCTTTTACAGTGTAATTTTACCTTGCTTTCAGGTAACATATCTTAAGATGAAATGTTATTAAAAAGGGATTCCTCATCCATCTCTGGGTATGTGCAGGATCATCATGGAAGAAAAAGGCCCTTAAGTGGCAAAAAATTCAGAAAAATTAGAGTTAGGAAACTTGATGTAAAAATTTGAATAAGTTATCTATATTATTTCAAAAATATGTAAGAATAGAATTTGTAGCAAATTGAATGTAGTTTCTAAACTACTAGGTTTATTTAAAATCAAAAAATCTATTTGGTGAAAATTTGAAATTTCAATGCAACAGTACTTAAATTTTAGGGAAAAGATAAGAAGTAGGTGTCTGTCTAACCACCTTAACCACAATAAAATGATAATATTTTTTTTTATAATATTTTAGCTATAAGTAGATGACTCATGTCTAGATGTGATGCATATTTTTTTGTAATTTTTTTCCAAGTAAATAATTAATTATGAATTTTATCACAACTTTTAAAAAATATAAAAACTCATATGTCCGACCTTAACTTGGTCAAAACTTTGAAATTCAATTTTTCTTTTTTAATCCTATAGTATGTGAAGCATAGAATGCAATTCATGTTTTGGATTCAAAAATGTGATACCATTTGAAAGCTATAGATGTTTTTCAATTAGCCTATCAATTAGGACTTTAGTCGTAATTCAAATAGAAAATGAATAATAATTATTTATTAAATTCAATGTAAAGCATAATTTATATTGGTGGAATGATGAGAATCTCCTTTAAAAACTCTTTTCATTTCATCAATTTTGGGTAAAAAAAAGTCGTCAGCCACATACCCTACAAATACCCATCATGATCCTGCGCATACCCCTCTATAATATTTTCCATACCAAGGAAAATATTTTTGTGACCACCTTCAGTTTTTCCTAGTACCTATACTCCTTGTTCATCAACAATTTCCATTGGTTCTTCTTCAGAAGATGTTCCTTCATCCACATTTCTACTATCTCTTTTTCGATCATACACCTTGTTCTTGTCTTTTTATTCCCCATCACAAATTGCTCAGGTCTAAATTCACATGCATATAAAAATAATGTGCATTCAAAATTTTTGATGTTTGTACTGGATAAAGTGTCCCCTAATATCATAGAGGTATGACTATTTTTTACTGTGAAAATAAGATGTAAACCCATCATTATGTATGTGGAAACTATTGTTTGGAATCTTCTCCTCTATGAGAAAGCCTAATTTGATAAAAGTGGATGATCCTAGTTGATAGGATATTTTAGCCTTATCATTTGTCATGCTTAGCTATTCTTGATCATTCGGGATATCAATTTGATCCATGGTAGCTTTTGTATCTTCTTCTTTAACTTGATCTATAATAGCTTCTTTATATTCTTCTTTGATGTTATTCATGTGTCATTTTTTTGATTATTTGTGTCCAAAGGAGGCAAGTGTCTTTGAAGATCTCTTGTAAGGTCAGGTTGTAGATAAAAGGGTCTATGATGTTTTATTCTACCACCGTGGATGTTTTGTGATGTGTAGATTCACTAGATTTAGGTTGGTCATTCATTGTGAGCAATGATATATCAAAATAAGGAGGCATTTTGATTCCTTCATCAGTAAGAGCCTTGAAGCATTGTGGTGGGTTACGTTTGACCACCTCTATAAGAATTTTAGTGAATCTATTATCATTAAGAGCTTCATTTATAGTGGATTGGGTTATTTATTCATCTTCAATTTCACTTGTTTCACTAGTTGCAACACTAATGTGATCTTCTCCATCAAAGTCTTTTCCCCAAGGGTTCCCTTCTTCTTGAAACATTTTTTCTCTTGTTCTAGGGGTCATATGTGATTGTTCTGATCTTCAATCTAAGGTAAGATAATGTATGAGACCTAAGACTAGGAAGCAATAAAAAGATATGATTCTCAGATGGGATATGAAAATGGTATGGTATGATATGACAAGATAAGAATGCAATAGCTCAAAGGCAACTGTAGGTCCAAAGTTGGTTATGATGTAAAGGATTTACTTGTGTTATGATGGATAGACACAAGGACCAATGATCAAGAGAGGGTATGTAGGAGATGATGGAATCCAAAAGGATTTCCCTACTCAAGGATAACGGTATATTCCCTAACTTAAGGATGATGAACCTCAAGTGATGCGGGTGATAGATAGCCAATGATTTGATTTCAAGACCTAGAAAGAGTAGTCTAAGTGCACGCTAAAGGTTAGTTTGAGAAATAATGGATATGCAAGGGTGGAGGATATGCAAGGACTAGGTGGAATGAAAGGATTGAAAGATCAGAATTGAAGAATGATACCCTCAAGATATTTTATTGATAGGTTCATGTTGGATGTTTGGGTTGTTTGACCTTTTGGAGTTTGAAAAGTTTGAAATGTTGCAAATTACTAAGTGTGATGTTTGTTTGAGAGTTATTTTTGAACACACATGCAAGACATAGTAGGAAAAATGTTTTTTATTTTATTCTTGATTCAAGATGAAAATAATCATGCAAAATCCTAGGGTTGGAAAGGACAATATTCGTTGAGTTCCCACTTGGATTTCTCCAACTGCGCTTATTCTTAGTGGATTACTTAGAAGCTTGGAAACACTGGCTCCCCCTTACATGTCACTCACTTCTTGGGTCAACCAAGCTTTGGGTTCTCATGAATCTCCCATGAAAAACTCTTCATCTCTACTAAGAACCGCAAGTATGTGGGACGACTTCAGAGGTCTAACCTCTTGCACCAACAAATAGAGGGATTTTGGAAACTACAACAAGAGGTGTTTAGTAATGGAATCCATTCAAGTGGTTATACATGCAGAAATATTAGCTTCGATAAGGAGGATTCCCAGCCTAGAGAGGTTACACTCTATAGGGTTTATGGGGATTCACTTGTCGGCATAACACATCTGCACTCGTGGTACTTGAACTTTCCTCAAGCACCCATTTTATATACCGGATGGAAGTAGTTTGGCTTTAGATTGTTACTAGTTGGGTCGTTCCCTTGGGGTGAGTACTTTTTCCCACCAAGTGAATCCCTCTAAAGGATTAAAAACATACAAAGATGATGGGTCTAGTTTCTGATCACCAAGTTCGCACAAGGTGAGAGCATACTCCCTACCATCTCAAGCATAACATACAATGTTCATTCATCTCCTAGTTAAATCTATATGGCAGAAGACAATTGTTCATTTTAAAGCACCAATTTAAATGTGTTCTAAGCTAAAAGACAATTGGTTTCAAAAATTAACAGTCTTTGCTCAAACATCCTACAAAACCACATATTAGTACTTTTTCAATATTAGTCTTCGACAGTCGACAACTACACCACTTGTTAGTCCAAGTGTTAGCTCAAAATATTCATAGTAAAACAAAATGAAAATATAAGCACAAACATAAAATAATCTAGCAATGAACATATAAGCATTAAAAAAAAAATGAATTAAAGAAAATTACCAAATCTTTTGTTTTAGATGCTTGATTTTCCTATTCAACTAGATAGCCTGTGACAAATACAAATGATTAGAAAATTATCTTGTTGTTCAGTATTAAATGCTCGGTGATTTAAGAGAAAAAATTAAATCATAAAATTTTATTTTAAAATATAATAATAAATAGTTACTTCATTCAAAGTGGAGAAAAAATGGAAAAAACCTAAAAAAATGACTAATAAAAGCTGACTTAAATAGCTATTTCAATAAAAATTAGACAAAAAACAGGAGAAATCTAAAAAAAATTCAAAAAATTAGAAAGTTGGTCATTTTATGTTTCAGTAGACATTTGATAAAAATGGAAAGAAATTCAATGAAAATGGAAATAATCAAAAAAACAAATTCAAAAAAATCAGTGTTTCGACCGAATACGATTTGGCTTAACATTATTCAACCAAATGCAATTTGGCCAGAGACTATTCGGCCAAATCCCATTCGGTCAAATGTATCCACATGGTAGGTGACATGGCAACAAAGTCACCATTTTGTCAAATTTCCAAAAAAATTCAAATTCTATTGAATATTTCTTCAATCAAAATTATTTAAGAAAAAAAAACCCTTGTAGAGCTCACAATGTTGAATCCAAATATATATATTGAATAGTTTTAGTATACAAATATTTGAAAATATTGCAAGTAGGTTGTTCAAAGTCAAAAAGAGGCTTGGTTGAAATTAAATAAAAAATAGTAAATCATCATAAAAAAATTTGGAAAATATATGATGCCTTAGAGGAGACAATCCTCTTCAAAAGGGTATATTTTGTTTTTTGAAAATGAAAAAAAGAAGCAATAGTTGATGTCAACTGAAAACTATCAAATTCAGGTTAGTTTGACTTTAAAATGTTATTATGAGAAAATATACATCAAAATTTTAAAAAAAAATTGCATGCCCTAGATATTGAATTCAACTATCTAGAAAAAAAAAATCAAGAGAAAATAATTTTATTTTTCTATTTGTTTGTTGACGTCAACTGAATGCCACTTTTTCTTGAAATTTTCAGCATAAAAAAATCTTCTTTTAAATTGATAAAAAAATATCAATTTTTTTTTTTTTAAATTTGAAAAATTATAGGAATAAACTTCAACAAAAGTTTTACATTTTATTAGGTTACATCATTTTGAAATTCAAAACATAAATACTATTTTTATATGGTTGAAGTTCAAAACTTTTTCTCATGTTGGTTGATTCCTTTATAAAGTGTGACACAGGTTTGTACTTTTACCCACAAACAAAGTGTGAAAATGTAAACCAATACATTTTTCTACACTACATTTAGCCCCCACTTTAGTGAGAGGATGACCTTGCGTCAAACTCACACTAAAGTAGACAAATATGCACCAAGAGGGGGTCCAAGTGTACAAATGTTAGAGAGATAGGGTGACAAAGATCAAGGAGGTGGCCAAGCCTCTAGAATCAAGATCCCATGGTAAACCAACATAAGCATAGAGGAACACACACAAGATGTATGATATACAATAGTAAGACAAGATACACAAACACACAATTTTTCAAAGACTATAAGAAAGAAAAAGAAAAATAAAAAGGGGTCGATCAAGCCTTGAATGTATGTCCAACTCGATGTGGATCAATCCTTAGCTATTTTTCTAAAAAAACATAAATGTGAAACCTGCTATCCACTATGCAAACAACAATAGACTCACATGGGCTAGTGAAATCCATTGTCCACTAGATGAGCCCCCAAAAATTGACCAATGAGAGAGTCTTATTAGGCTCCCATTGAACTAACCATACCAAATTTATAGCTCCTGATAAATTTGATAAGGTGCTACACAATATGAACTTCGAGCTTCATAAGGCTTAGCAAAGTACATTATGCGAAGCAGTTATGAAAAAACATGGCCCTATTAGCAAGCAAGGTGTGTTTTTCTTGGTGGCCATGAAAAAGGGTATAAATTCAAGCTTCACAAGGCTAGAAAGTTACATTATGCTAAGCACTCATGAAAAGAATTAAAAATAGGATAAGACATGTTCAAAGGGGTTTTTCTTAGTTCATGTAAGGTATCCTATTAGGGAACATCATGCCTAATGTCTCCAAGAGAGGAAAAGTCAAGGATAAAAGATTCACAACTTGGGGAATCCAATGCATATAATTACCACTAAGAGGAATGTCATATGCTAAGAGAGGTCGCACTCTTGAAGGATGTCAAACCTAATGACACCGCGAATAAGAAGACACATCGCATAAAGTAAGAAGACCACACTATGCAACACAAATTATAGTAAAAGATGATAATGCCAATGTATGCCCCCACTTTATAAAAATTTCCAAATACCATACTATGAGAATTACTTTAAAGTAGAAAATAATAAATGCTAAAAAATAAAGAAGACATGAAGAGCTCATTTGGAAATCCCTATGTCAAAAATATGTTCCCAAATGAAGCTACATCATGAAAAGGGGGTTGCCCCCAAATAAAATCCCAAACACATAAGGGATCCATGGATTTGGGGTCAGCATATGTCTTTGCTACAATGTTATTATAGAGCTTGAAAATGTCATCATTCCCCAAATACTCAAAGAAGTAGAAGAATGACATATAGAGAGCAAAAACAAAAAAAATCTTTTGGGTCAATACAGAAGAGACCTAAATGTCTTGATGCCTTGCATCATCCCCAAATCAAAAACACAAGACAAAAGAAAAGATAAGGGTTTATGACATATGGAAGAATGTAGGTACAAATAGAGGAATGAACATAAATACATGTCAAAGAAAATGATATGAGGGATCACATTATGCACATACAATAAAAAAAAAGAACATGACAATAAGACAAATAAAAGACTAGTAGAGCACATATGAGTCAACCTATAAAGTTCATCCACATCCCAATCTTGTTCATCATATACGAAAGGTAGATAACTAGCCAAAGGGACAACAACAAGTGCCATACTAGGAACATCACTAGGTTCAAAAAGTGGTGAGTCACTCTTTTTAGGAGGACCATCATGGTTGAAATCATCTAAGCTCATGGGAGAGGAAAACAATAAATTTAGCTCATTACGCACTTCCTTATCAATTTTAGTAGTCTCATCATCATCATCAAAGTTAATCACAATAGGAGGTCTAATGATAATATCCATGGAAGGTACTTGTTCTTGTTTTTAGTTGTTGATTTATCACTTTATTGTGTAATACAAGAAATATCACAACATCTATTCTTATGCTCTATAGCATTTCAGTTTCATTTTGTTCGGTTTTGGAGTTGCAATTGTGTAGGAGCGTTCTTATCAACCATGGTTTTCTTTTCTTCCCGTAAGGGAGGAATGGAAGGAAGCATGGGATTTTGTTCAAACACTTTCTCTTTAACTTTATAAACTTCTTTGATTTAGGAGGCACAATAGGACTTATTTGGTAATCTTGTGGTCTCTTATAGGAAATAAGTGAAGGATTTGCTATGGTTTGGTCCTGGTTACTTGGAAGGGCTTTGATTTCAATCATTTTCTTAAAATTTTGATAAATTTGAAAAATAAGTCCTCATAAGGCCTAATAGGTTCCATAGGTTCATGCCAAAATAAATCTAGTGAGAAATTCCCATGGGAAGACACAAAATTAAAACTACTATGGTGCATAGTAAAGATTTCATTTCTAAATGGAAACTTTAAGCATTTATGCACTACTGATGAGACGACATTCATGGAGTGAAGCCATGGGTAGCCTAACTTTACACAAAATTGATCTAATATTGGGATGATGAAGAAGGAGACATTCAATCTTTTCGATCCAACTTGTAAAGGAAGAGTTATCAAACCTAACATAGGGAAAGAAAAACCATTATGTGTTTTGATCCATGCTTTCGATTGTTTATAATTAACTGGATAAAGTTTATGCAAAAAAAAGAATTATTTGGTTATCACTGTAGACATCCAAATTTGACCACTTCCATATGGTCAAACTTGTCTCCTTATTCATCCTCTTCGTCAATATTAATTAAATCACTCACTTAATTAATATTTCATCGTCTATATAAGGTTCCTAAAGTATTTAATTCAATAATTAAATACTTTTACCTTTTACTTCTTTCCTCTCTAAATTAAATAAATATATCACTTTATTTAATTTAGTCATGTGATATTTTGAATTTAAATCAATTTTTAATTCCTCTTTTTCTCTCTCATTGTCACATCCTCTATAACCCTCTTCTAATCCGGATTAATTTAATTAATTTTGGATTAGGATGTGCACACATTAATTAAAAATTAATGTCACATCCTCACATCTTCAAATTTATCCTAAATCTTTCATTAATCCTCTTAATCATGTGTTTGCACAACCTTAATCAAAGTCATTAGACACATTTAACATGCCTTTTTAGTCAACCTTTTCATTTTCCTTTCTTAGCATTGACCCTCTTTCCCATGTGAATTTAAAATTCACATTTATTCCTCCTAGAATCTCCTTTTCCCATGCATCTTCTAGAATATTTGACTTGTCACATCAAGTCACATGAGGACAAGTGCTTCCCTTTTTGGAACCTTGTTTTGTCCATGAGATTCTTCCAAGCATGTGAATTTTTAATTTACATTTATTTTCCCAACTACTTTCTCATTCCCCATGGAAATTTTTGAGGAATTCTAAAATTCCTTGAAAGTCATTTTCATTCTCACTTGGGGACAAGAAGTTCCTTTTTGAGGAAATCTTCTCATCCCCCAAGGTACTTGTCCTTCCTCCACATCACTTGTCCTTCTTCCACCCCACCTACACATCATCACTTCCTAAGCCACTTCACATTCCACATGTCAAGATGTGAGGGCTTGTGAGTCCTTAACTCACCATAGCCCTTCATCTTGGCCTTGTTGGCTTAATCTCAACCATTGAATTCTCTATAGAATTCAAATTCTGCTATAAATACCCCCTCTTTTCTCTCATTTAGGAACCTTATGCATTTGATACCAAACTCTTGTCATTTTGTCATTTGAAACCATACTTAACCAATTTGCACTTGAATCCACCATTATCACACTTTCAAGCTCATCTTGCATCTTGCATTTTCATCTCATTTGCCATCCAAGGAGAAACATCACAAATCACATCAAGGGCCAACTAATGACAATGCAAATAGAAGGTATATCACTTATTTTGCTTTATCTTGCTTTTATTTGTGTTCATCGTAACCTAATCGTGAGGCAATTTTGTGTTTGTTTTCTCTTGCATTTCTAAGTTGTTTGCATTTTCAGATAGATTACGAACACCTCCACATAATCACATTCTCTACACATATGGTATGAATTAATATCCCATTAGTAGGCTTGGTATTGATTCTTTCGACAATGTAAAGAGGACCATCAAGTGCATGTTTAATTATGTAATTTTATGAGAAAGTTGTAACTAAGGTAAAAATGTAGGTTAGCATGAAAACAAATGCATAAAAGAAACCCTAGCTAAACAATGGAGTAAAATAGCATAAAAAAAAGGAAAAGCTTCACCAAATAGCCTTCGTGCCCTCCATGATTGACCTTCATTTCCCTTCTCCATTTGCTGCAAAATGATGTTTTCCCTTAGATTTTGATGAGCAACTATTAACCTATGACAAAGCCCTAAGAAAATATTGAAGGATTGTACTATTGTTGTATATGTACTTAGAAATTGCAAGCAATCCTAAAGTCTGAAGCATAAAGTAGTCAAACATGAAGTTAAGAGGTATCCAAATGAGGTTGAAATTTCCTTTTTATAGAAAAGCCAATTTTGGATGAATGGCCAAGATTGTTAGTTGAGAAATTCCCTACGATCAAAGGATGGAATTGCCTGTGACAACTAGCAATTAGGGTTAGGGAAAAAATAGAGTGAAATTTGATTTTAGAAAAATCAAATCAAAGGTCAAGAATGCATATGACAAGAAGATGTTGGGCTTGGGAAAAGAGACTGCTAGAGGATCAAATAACAATTTAAAATTATTTGATTTAAGAGGCTGAGTTGACCTTTTGAATTAAAAATTAATTTAATTCAAAAGTGGTGGGGTCATGTGATAGTAAATAATTATTTCAAATTATTTACTTAGTGGGAAAGTGAGAATGAGAATTTAAATAAATAATTTTACTTAAGGTTAGAAGAAAAATCAATAAGATAATTAAATAATTAATTATAATTATTTAATTATAAAGAAAA
>VDFB02265724.1:0-18922 GCA_007258455.2 Sequoia sempervirens
GAAGCATAGAATGCAATTCATGTTTTGGATTCAAAAATGTGATACCATTTGAAAGCTATAGATGTTTTTCAATTAGCCTATCAATTAGGACTTTAGTCGTAATTCAAATAGAAAATGAATAATAATTATTTATTAAATTCAATGTAAAGCATAATTTATATTGGTGGAATGATGAGAATCTCCTTTAAAAACTCTTTTCATTTCATCAATTTTGGGTAAAAAAAAGTCGTCAGCCACATACCCTACAAATACCCATCATGATCCTGCGCATACCCCTCTATAATATTTTCCATACCAAGGAAAATATTTTTGTGACCACCTTCAGTTTTTCCTAGTACCTATACTCCTTGTTCATCAACAATTTCCATTGGTTCTTCTTCAGAAGATGTTCCTTCATCCACATTTCTACTATCTCTTTTTCGATCATACACCTTGTTCTTGTCTTTTTATTCCCCATCACAAATTGCTCAGGTCTAAATTCACATGCATATAAAAATAATGTGCATTCAAAATTTTTGATGTTTGTACTGGATAAAGTGTCCCCTAATATCATAGAGGTATGACTATTTTTTACTGTGAAAATAAGATGTAAACCCATCATTATGTATGTGGAAACTATTGTTTGGAATCTTCTCCTCTATGAGAAAGCCTAATTTGATAAAAGTGGATGATCCTAGTTGATAGGATATTTTAGCCTTATCATTTGTCATGCTTAGCTATTCTTGATCATTCGGGATATCAATTTGATCCATGGTAGCTTTTGTATCTTCTTCTTTAACTTGATCTATAATAGCTTCTTTATATTCTTCTTTGATGTTATTCATGTGTCATTTTTTTGATTATTTGTGTCCAAAGGAGGCAAGTGTCTTTGAAGATCTCTTGTAAGGTCAGGTTGTAGATAAAAGGGTCTATGATGTTTTATTCTACCACCGTGGATGTTTTGTGATGTGTAGATTCACTAGATTTAGGTTGGTCATTCATTGTGAGCAATGATATATCAAAATAAGGAGGCATTTTGATTCCTTCATCAGTAAGAGCCTTGAAGCATTGTGGTGGGTTACGTTTGACCACCTCTATAAGAATTTTAGTGAATCTATTATCATTAAGAGCTTCATTTATAGTGGATTGGGTTATTTATTCATCTTCAATTTCACTTGTTTCACTAGTTGCAACACTAATGTGATCTTCTCCATCAAAGTCTTTTCCCCAAGGGTTCCCTTCTTCTTGAAACATTTTTTCTCTTGTTCTAGGGGTCATATGTGATTGTTCTGATCTTCAATCTAAGGTAAGATAATGTATGAGACCTAAGACTAGGAAGCAATAAAAAGATATGATTCTCAGATGGGATATGAAAATGGTATGGTATGATATGACAAGATAAGAATGCAATAGCTCAAAGGCAACTGTAGGTCCAAAGTTGGTTATGATGTAAAGGATTTACTTGTGTTATGATGGATAGACACAAGGACCAATGATCAAGAGAGGGTATGTAGGAGATGATGGAATCCAAAAGGATTTCCCTACTCAAGGATAACGGTATATTCCCTAACTTAAGGATGATGAACCTCAAGTGATGCGGGTGATAGATAGCCAATGATTTGATTTCAAGACCTAGAAAGAGTAGTCTAAGTGCACGCTAAAGGTTAGTTTGAGAAATAATGGATATGCAAGGGTGGAGGATATGCAAGGACTAGGTGGAATGAAAGGATTGAAAGATCAGAATTGAAGAATGATACCCTCAAGATATTTTATTGATAGGTTCATGTTGGATGTTTGGGTTGTTTGACCTTTTGGAGTTTGAAAAGTTTGAAATGTTGCAAATTACTAAGTGTGATGTTTGTTTGAGAGTTATTTTTGAACACACATGCAAGACATAGTAGGAAAAATGTTTTTTATTTTATTCTTGATTCAAGATGAAAATAATCATGCAAAATCCTAGGGTTGGAAAGGACAATATTCGTTGAGTTCCCACTTGGATTTCTCCAACTGCGCTTATTCTTAGTGGATTACTTAGAAGCTTGGAAACACTGGCTCCCCCTTACATGTCACTCACTTCTTGGGTCAACCAAGCTTTGGGTTCTCATGAATCTCCCATGAAAAACTCTTCATCTCTACTAAGAACCGCAAGTATGTGGGACGACTTCAGAGGTCTAACCTCTTGCACCAACAAATAGAGGGATTTTGGAAACTACAACAAGAGGTGTTTAGTAATGGAATCCATTCAAGTGGTTATACATGCAGAAATATTAGCTTCGATAAGGAGGATTCCCAGCCTAGAGAGGTTACACTCTATAGGGTTTATGGGGATTCACTTGTCGGCATAACACATCTGCACTCGTGGTACTTGAACTTTCCTCAAGCACCCATTTTATATACCGGATGGAAGTAGTTTGGCTTTAGATTGTTACTAGTTGGGTCGTTCCCTTGGGGTGAGTACTTTTTCCCACCAAGTGAATCCCTCTAAAGGATTAAAAACATACAAAGATGATGGGTCTAGTTTCTGATCACCAAGTTCGCACAAGGTGAGAGCATACTCCCTACCATCTCAAGCATAACAAACAATGTTCATTCATCTCCTAGTTAAATCTATATGGCAGAAGACAATTTTTCATTTTAAAGCACCAATTTAAATGTGTTCTAAGCTAAAAGACAATCGATTTCAAAAATTAACAATCTTTGCTCAAACATCCTACAAAACCACATATTAGTACTTTTTCAATATTAGTCTTCGACAGTCGACAACTACACCACTTGTTAGTCTAAGTGATAGCTCAAAATATTCATAGTAAAACAAAATGAAAATATAAGCACGAACGTAAAATAATCTAGCAATGAACATATAAGCATTAAAAAAAAAATGAATTAAAGAAAATTACCAAATCTTTTGTTTTAGATGCTTGATTTTCCTATTCAACTAGATAGCCCGTGACAAATGCAAATGATTAGAAAATTATCTTGTTGTTCAGTATTAAATGCTCGGTGATTTAAGAGAAAAAAGTAAATCATAAAATTTTATTTTAAAATATAATAATAAATAGTTACTTCATTCAAAAGTGGAGAAAAAATGGAAAAAACCTTAAAAAATGACTAATAAAACCTGACTTAAATAGCTATTTCAATAAAAACTAGACAAAAAACAAGAGAAATCTAAAAAAAGTTCAAAAAATTAGAAATTTGGTCATTTTATGTTTCAGTAGACATTTGATAAAAATGGAAAGAAATTCAATGAAAATGGAAATAATCAAAAAAAAAAATTCAAAAAAATTAGTGTTTCGACCGAATACGATTTGGCTTAACATTATTCAACCAAATGCAATTCGGCCAGAGACTATTCGGCCAAATCCTATTCGGTCGAATGTATCCACATGGTAGGTGACATGGCAACAAAGTCACCATTTTGTCAAATTTCCAAAAAAATTCAAATTCTATTGAATATTTCTTCAATCAAAATTATTTAAAAAAAAAAAAACCCTTGTAGAGCTCACAATGTTGAATCCAAATATATATATTGAATAGTTTTAGTATACAAATATTTGAAAATATTGCAAGTAGGTTTGGGGAAACCAAAAAGTCAAAAGAGGCTTATTGAAATTAAATAAAAATAGAATCATCATAAAAAAAATTTGAAAATATATGATGCCTTTTAGATATGACAATCCTTCGCAAGGGTATATTTTGTTTTGAAAAACGGAAAAAGAAGCAATAGTTGATGTCAGTCCCAAAACTATCAAATTCAAAAGTTAGCTCTTTGACTTTTAAAATGTTATTATGAGAAAATATACCGTACCTTTAAAAAATTGCAATGCCCTAGATATTGACCCTAACTATCTAGAAAAAAAAAAAATCAAGAGAAAATAATTTTGATTTTTCTATTTGCCTGTCGACGCCAACCCACACTCTCTTTTCTTGAAATTCTCTACATAAAAAATTCTTTAAATTGATAAAAAAATATCAATTTTTTTTTTTTTAAATTTGAAAAATTATAGGAATAAACTTCAACAAAAGTTTTACATTTTATTAGGTTACATCATTTTGAAATTCAAAACATAAATACTATTTTTATATGGTTGAAGTTCAAAACTTTTTCTCATGTTGGTTGATTCCTTTATAAAGTGTGACACAGGTTTGTACTTTTACCCACAAACAAAGTGTGAAAATGTAAACCAATACATTTTTCTACACTACATTTAGCCCCCACTTTAGTGAGAGGATGACCTTGCGTCAAACTCACACTAAAGTAGACAAATATGCACCAAGAGGGGGTCCAAGTGTACAAATGTTAGAGAGATAGGGTGACAAAGATCAAGGAGGTGGCCAAGCCTCTAGAATCAAGATCCCATGGTAAACCAACATAAGCATAGAGGAACACACACAAGATGTATGATATACAATAGTAAGACAAGATACACAAACACACAATTTTTCAAAGACTATAAGAAAGAAAAAGAAAAATAAAAAGGGGTCGATCAAGCCTTGAATGTATGTCCAACTCGATGTGGATCAATCCTTAGCTATTTTTCTAAAAAAACATAAATGTGAAACCTGCTATCCACTATGCAAACAACAATAGACTCACATGGGCTAGTGAAATCCATTGTCCACTAGATGAGCCCCCAAAAATTGACCAATGAGAGAGTCTTATTAGGCTCCCATTGAACTAACCATACCAAATTTATAGCTCCTGATAAATTTGATAAGGTGCTACACAATATGAACTTCGAGCTTCATAAGGCTTAGCAAAGTACATTATGCGAAGCAGTTATGAAAAAACATGGCCCTATTAGCAAGCAAGGTGTGTTTTTCTTGGTGGCCATGAAAAAGGGTATAAATTCAAGCTTCACAAGGCTAGAAAGTTACATTATGCTAAGCACTCATGAAAAGAATTAAAAATAGGATAAGACATGTTCAAAGGGGTTTTTCTTAGTTCATGTAAGGTATCCTATTAGGGAACATCATGCCTAATGTCTCCAAGAGAGGAAAAGTCAAGGATAAAAGATTCACAACTTGGGGAATCCAATGCATATAATTACCACTAAGAGGAATGTCATATGCTAAGAGAGGTCGCACTCTTGAAGGATGTCAAACCTAATGACACCGCGAATAAGAAGACACATCGCATAAAGTAAGAAGACCACACTATGCAACACAAATTATAGTAAAAGATGATAATGCCAATGTATGCCCCCACTTTATAAAAATTTCCAAATACCATACTGTGAGAAATTACTTTAAAGTAGAAAATAATAAATGCTAAAAAATAAAGAAGACATGAAGAGCTCATTTGGAAATCCCTATGTCAAAAATATGTTCCCAAATGAAGCTGCTACCGCGAAGCGTCTTACCAAAATCCTGTTCTACGTAAGGGACCATGGATTAACATATGTCTTTAAGTAAGCAATGTTATTATAGAGCTTGAAAATGTCATCATTCCCCAAATACTCAAAGAAGTAGAAGAATGACATATAGAGAGCAAAAACAAAAAAAATCTTTTGGGTCAATACAGAAGAGACCTAAATGTCTTGATGCCTTGCATCATCCCCAAATCAAAAACACAAGACAAAAGAAAAGATAAGGGTTTATGACATATGGAAGAATGTAGGTACAAATAGAGGAATGAACATAAATACATGTCAAAGAAAATGATATGAGGGATCACATTATGCACATACAATAAAAAAAAAGAACATGACAATAAGACAAATAAAAGACTAGTAGAGCACATATGAGTCAACCTATAAAGTTCATCCACATCCCAATCTTGTTCATCATATACGAAAGGTAGATAACTAGCCAAAGGGACAACAACAAGTGCCATACTAGGAACATCACTAGGTTCAAAAAGTGGTGAGTCACTCTTTTTAGGAGGACCATCATGGTTGAAATCATCTAAGCTCATGGGAGAGGAAAACAATAAATTTAGCTCATTACGCACTTCCTTATCAATTTTAGTAGTCTCATCATCATCATCAAAGTTAATCACAATAGGAGGTCTAATGATAATATCCATGGAAGGTACTTGTTCTTGTTTTTAGTTGTTGATTTATCACTTTATTGTGTAATACAAGAAATATCACAACATCTATTCTTATGCTCTATAGCATTTCAGTTTCATTTTGTTCGGTTTTGGAGTTGCAATTGTGTAGGAGCGTTCTTATCAACCATGGTTTTCTTTTCTTCCCGTAAGGGAGGAATGGAAGGAAGCATGGGATTTTGTTCAAACACTTTCTCTTTAACTTTATAAACTTCTTTGATTTAGGAGGCACAATAGGACTTATTTGGTAATCTTGTGGTCTCTTATAGGAAATAAGTGAAGGATTTGCTATGGTTTGGTCCTGGTTACTTGGAAGGGCTTTGATTTCAATCATTTTCTTAAAATTTTGATAAATTTGAAAAATAAGTCCTCATAAGGCCTAATAGGTTCCATAGGTTCATGCCAAAATAAATCTAGTGAGAAATTCCCATGGGAAGACACAAAATTAAAACTACTATGGTGCATAGTAAAGATTTCATTTCTAAATGGAAACTTTAAGCATTTATGCACTACTGATGAGACGACATTCATGGAGTGAAGCCATGGGTAGCCTAACTTTACACAAAATTGATCTAATATTGGGATGATGAAGAAGGAGACATTCAATCTTTTCGATCCAACTTGTAAAGGAAGAGTTATCAAACCTAACATAGGGAAAGAAAAACCATTATGTGTTTTGATCCATGCTTTCGATTGTTTATAATTAACTGGATAAAGTTTATGCAAAAAAAAGAATTATTTGGTTATCACTGTAGACATCCAAATTTGACCACTTCCATATGGTCAAACTTGTCTCCTTATTCATCCTCTTCGTCAATATTAATTAAATCACTCACTTAATTAATATTTCATCGTCTATATAAGGTTCCTAAAGTAAGTATTTAATTCAATAATTAAATACTTTTACCTTTTACTTCTTTCCTCTCTAAATTAAATAAATACATCACTTTATTTAATCTAGTCATGTGACCTCTTTTAATTTAAGTCAATTTTTAATTCCTCTTTTTCTCTCTCATTGTCACATCCTCCATAACCCTCTTCTAATCTGGATTAATTTAATTAATTATGGATTAGGATGTGCACACATTAATTAAAAAATTAATGTCACATCCTCACATTTTCCAATTTCTCCTTAATCTTTCATTAATCCTCATAATCATGTGTTTGCACAACCTTAATCAAAGTCATTAGACACATTTAGCATGCCTTTTTACTCAACCTTTTCATTTTCCTTTATTAGCATTGACCCTCTTTCCCATGTGAATTTAAAATTCACATTTATTCCTCCTAGAATCTCCTTTTCCCATGCATCTTCTAGAATCTTTGACTTGTCACATCAAGTCACATGTGGACAAGTGCTTCCCTTTTTGGAACCTTGTCTTGTCCCTTCGAGATTTCTTCCAAACGTATAAATTTTAATTGACATTGTTTTCCAACTACTTTTTTCATTTCCCATGGAGATTTGTGAGAATTCTAAAATTCCTCAAAGTCATTTTCATTCTCACTTGTGGACAAGAAGTTCCTTTTTGAGGAAATCTTCTCATCCCCCAAGGTACTTGTCCTTCCTCCACATCACTTGTCCTTCTTCCACCCCACCTACATATCATCACTTCCTAAGCCACTTCACATTCCACATGTCAAGGTGTGAGGGCTTGTGAGTCCTCAACTCACCATAGCCCTTCATCTTGGCCTTGTTGGCTTAATCTCAACCATTGAATTCTCTATAGAATTCAAATTCTTCTATAAATATCCCCTATTTTCTCTCATTTAGGAACCTTATGCATTTGATACCAAACTCTTGTCATTTTGTCATTTGAAACCATACTTAACCAATTTGCACTTGAATCCACCATTATCACACTTTCAAGCTCATCTTGCATCTTGCATTTTCATCTCATTTTCCATCCAAGGAGAAACATCACAAATCACATCAAGGGCCAACCAATGAGAATGCAAATAGAAGGTATATCACTTATTTTGCTTTATCTTGCTTTTATTTGTGCTCATCGTAGCCTAATCGTGAGGCAATTTTGTGTTTGTTTTCTTTTGCATTTCTAAGTTGTTTGCATTTTTAGATATATTACGAACACCTCCACATAATCACATTCTCTACACATACGGTATGAATTAATATCCCATTAGTAGGCTTGCTATTGATTCTTTCGACAATGTAAAGAGGACCATCAAGTGCATGTTTAATTATGTAATTTTATGAGAAAGTTGTAACTAAGGTAAAAATATAGGTTAGCATGAAAACAAATGCATAAAAGAAACCCTAGCTAAACAATGGAGTAAAATAGCATAAAAAAAAGGAAAAGCTTCACCAAATAGCCTTCGTGCCCTCCATGATTGACCTTCATTTTCCTTCTCCATTTGCTGCAAAATGATGTTTTCCCTTAGATTTTGATGAGCAACTATTAACCTATGACAAAGCCCTAAGAAAATATTGAAGGATTGTACTATTGTTGTATATGTACTTAGAAATTGCAAGCAATCCTAAAGTCTGAAGCATAAAGTAGTCAAACATGAAGTTAAGAGGTATCCAAATGAGGTTGAAATTTCCTTTTTATAGAAAAGCCAATTTTGGATGAATGGCCAAGATTGTTAGTTGAGAAATTCCCTACGATCAAAGGATGGAATTGCCTGTGACAACTAGCAATTAGGGTTAGGGAAAAAATAGAGTGAAATTTGATTTTAGAAAAATCAAATCAAAGGTCAAGAATGCATATGACAAGAAGATGTTGGGCTTGGGAAAAGAGACTGCTAGAGAATCAAATAACAATTTAAAATTATTTGATTTAAGAGGCTGAGTTGACCTTTTGAATTAAAAATTAATTTAATTCAAAAGTGGTGGGGTCATGTGATAGTAAATAATTATTTCAAATTATTTACTTAGTGGGAAAGTGAGAATGAGAATTTAAATAAATAATTTTACTTAAGGTTAGAAGAAAAATCAATAAGATAATTAAATAATTAATTATAATTATTTAATTATAAAGAAAATGGATAAGGTGGAAAATAATTAAATAAATCATACAAATTTATTGAATTATAAGAAGACATAAGGAATTAATGACATATTTAAATAAATAAATAAAGTTTATTTATTTAAATAATCAAGAGGAAATAGTTAGGAATTATGACATTAGTACATAATTAAATAATTTAATTATGTGATGAGGATGTTTGATGTAGAAAAATTTGGTTTTCTTGAGTCTAGAGCCATTTTATGTGTCTACATTTTCCCGTCTATTTGACCTGAAATCTGTGTATTCTCATGTGTCAAAGAAATTTGAATCAAGACATGCTGATGAAAAATAGGATGAGGAAGAATGAGTAAGAGGAGGTATATTATGCCCCCCTCAAGAGGATAGGTGATTACAAAAGAACATGGAGCTCTCGAAATATATGAGAAGACTAGAAGATGAAGGAATAGAAGAAATGTTAGTATAAAGGATATGGATGGTAGGACAAGGAAAAAACCTTCAATATTTTGTCAAAGTAAAAATAGGTGTTGCATAATCATCATTGGGAAGATTATTGTAATGGCCAAAAACACCATGGTATGACGTAGACTAAGGTATGTAAGGTCATCCACTTGGGTAAAACATACAGTCGCAAACAAGGAATGTCCTAATGCATACTAAGGGCTAAGTTGCCCCAGTCTTTTTGTCAAGACACACCAAAGACAACAATCAAGGAAAAACAAGTCATGAGATGTCATTGGACCTCTAAATCCTTCATGGGACATCCTCGAGGTAGCTAGTAACATGACCAAGAGACAAAAAAACAAAAAGATAAGACAAAATAGACTAGAAAGTGCTTAACCATTCAATATTTTTCCATTATTTATTTTGATGGTGCCTATTGTCAGGAAGGACACATCCTAAAAAGGAAAATGACATTTTGACGAGCTCCAAGTCCAAGAAGGACACACCTTGGAGGGAACCATAAAGTGACGAGATTGACATTGTTTTGGCAATTTGACTGATTTTGACTTGATGACTGATTGGACTATGTTGTCTGTTGGCTCTCGATTTGAACGTTGACGTGTAAATGATTGTCTTTTATTCGAGTTTGACTATTTCTAAATTATTTGACTGATGTGATGAACATTGACTCTATTTTGGGATTTTTGAGAGTTATTTGGATGTTTTTTTGTTTTTTGGATATTTTGATTTTTTTGGAGTTTTGATGTTTATGATTGTTTTGGATTTTTGACATGTTCTATTTTTTTTGGATTTATGGAGTTTTATGATTTTATTTTTTGTCTTTCTTGAAATGTTTTAAGAGAATCGAGAAAAATGCATGTGAGATGCCCACACACAAGAATTCAAGAACAAACATGATTGCGCCCCTAGTCAAGTTGAATACCAATTGACAAACAATGATGATGATGATTATGTTGTTGACATGGGAAGGACACATCCTGAAACAACGTGAGGATGATGATAATGCGACTAGAGGATCAAGGTTTGCAGTAGGGCTAGGAACAAAGCCAAGGAACATTTTGGATGATGCGCTAGGTTGCATAACAAGATTGTATGGAGTAGACTTGTTGCATTTGGAATGACATCTTTTCAGGACTGAATGAGATGATGTAGTATCCTTAGACTGTTTGACAAGGGAAAACCAAGATAGGCAAAAAACATGAAAGGATTATAAGTGGCTTTGGTAAAAGATAGGAGACATGAGACTAAAAGATTTGTCATATGATCTTCAAGGACTATGTCACATATGAATAATTAGTTTTATCGAATATATGGGTCTAGATAATGCTATGAAGGAAATGAAATGATGTTTCCTAAATAGTATATGAACAAAGGATAGACATGCCAAGAGTTTTCCCAAAGCATGATTTATGTTTTTCCCCAATCTTTATGGAGATAAAAGTAGGTGGGAAAATGGATGGGAATGATATGGATTAAATAGATGGATGGAAATGCCATAAGAAAATGTCATGAGAAGAGTATGGGAGATGAGACAACTTGCCCCCAAGTGTAATGGTCCACATAGATAATTTCGCTTACACATGACGCCTATTAGCTAGGTTTTCATCATGGTACTTATCCAAAGAGCCATAAGAATGGTTTTCACTATTGGACTTAATTTTTCTCTTTACTATTTTTTTATTTTTGTTTTTTTGATATTTCTGGATGGCCTTGATATTTTACCTGATCACTAAATGTTTTGAATCCACAGAGGGTGTTGATGTAGAGACTGGTGCCATGATATTCCAATAATAACCCTTATGAAGCAGTTTCCTTGTCAGGATCATAGCATTTGCATACAATTGATTGATGTCATTGTGATCCTTTTTGATACTAGAGTTGGCCTTATCAAAATACACAGATCACGATAGAGTGCTATGAGAGTCCTTATAATAAAGAGTTGCTACCAAGATGTGATGGATTTGTGAGGTATGTGTTTTAGACTTTAGGCACGATGTAGGATTATGATGGATGATGGTAGATGTGGAAGGGTTGTTTGGACATTTGGATGAATCACTTTTTATTTTCCAAGCTTGGGATGTTGGATGGGGGAGTTTAAAATTTTGATTAGGATAGTGTTTGGAACCAACACTTTTAGATGTCTTGCTTGATGACCATTTTGAAGGAGGTAGACATTTATTATATGTGGGAGTCCTCTTTTCTTATGGCTCCACATTTTGATTGACTTTTGGATTTGGAATATTTTCTTTGCTTGATCCATTTTTCTTTGGGATCCACTTTAACTTCATTTGTCCACTTGTATTTTTTTCTGATCCAATGGCCTTTGATGTTTGATTTTGAACTTTGTATTTTTAATAATTTTCTTTTAATTGGTTCTAAACGTAAGGCTTAAGATATTGGGAATGACAGTTTATAGTGTGGATTGAAGGAGTGTTGGCAACAACCTTATGAAAAGGATTACTCATGGCCCTTGTTTTAATGTTAGTATTAGATAAAGTTTCCCCCAATATTGAGGAGGTATCAATAACATCATTAGATTCTCCAACTAAGGAATAGCCAAGACCTTGATGTCTAGGATTTTCATAAAACTGTATTGGTTCTCGAATGCCTTGCCCATGTTAGCATAGTCCTCTTCTTTGATACTGCATGCTTTGACATATTCTCTTTGCGATGTGGTATTTGTCATTTTGGAAGCAAGATGCAATACCATCATTGTGTATGTAGAGATAATTACTCAGTATTTTCTCATCTGCAAGAAATCCTGCTCTGACAAAGATAAATGATCGTAGTTGATAAGATGTTGCAGCTGTATTGACATGTTGGATATATTTCTAATTGATATCTTTGTTCTGATTTTGTGAGATGCTAGATTCAGATGATTATATTGGTGCTTCCAATTCATTTTCAAAACCATATTTATGGTCATTTTCATAGAGTCTACCAAATTCAACTATAGCTTGATCATTTGCAAATATGTCTAGAGTAGAAGACTCTTGTTCTAGAAAGAGATCATCTATGTGTCCCATGGAGGAAAGTGTCTCATTTTGGGAAATGGTGATGTTCGGATTTTGGGTAGGATCAGCCTTAGATGTTTGATCATGAATGACATAAAGGTAGATGAGTGGATTATTTTGGGTTTCTTGATCAATGGTAGTGTCTTGGTCAAAGATGGGATTGTCTTGGATGACATGATTGGGAATGGAATCTTTGTCAAGGATAGGTGTATTTTGGATGCTATGATTATCTAGAAGGACTTCTTGAATGTATTTAAGGATGGGGTCATGGGATGGACTACCTTGATCTTGACATGAAGGTGAAGTTATGATGTCATGCCTTGGGTTTTCCTCTTGACATATATCCTCAAATTTAGGCAATGGCATGTGACTTTGGACAAGGATAGAATTTGCATGACTAAATGTATGTTGGGATGGAGTGGCTTGGGAAGGATTAGTGGATGAAGTAATAGGATAGGAAATAGAGGCTTGGAAGGGATTAGTGGATGGTTGGTTTCCCTTGTCAAAGTTAGGATAAGGGTGATAAATGGATGTTTGTTGTGTATAAATGGTATGGATTGTGTTAAGTGAGTCTTGATAGTGAGGGTAGATGGTTGAATGACTAGGACTTATGGATTGTTGGTAGGAAGGGAATTGGTATTTGGATCGGATGAATTGTATTTTAAAGTCTACGGCTTGTTGGTATTGACCATTATGGAGTAATTGGTATTCAACTTGATTAGCAAGCATATCAAGGTGAATGGAAGACATGGTGGTGGATGGTATGAATATTGTAAAGTATACAAAATGAATACCTAAGAGTTTGTCTATGTTGAAAATAATTGCGGATCCTAGGATGTAACTAGAATTTTAGAATGGTAAACCTATGGTAAAAGATAAATGCCAACTAAAAGGTGCAAATATGGATAAACTGAGCAAATATTTTCTGGTTTTCGTATATATTCAATTGAGAAAAGATGTTTAGAAACTAATTCAAAATGTTTGGTTCCAGACTAAGATAGTGACAGTCATTTTCCTAAGTGACAGGCAGATGTAGTGTTTTAGGTAGCAATTGTGTTGCAATAAAGCATATGTGTTGTTTCAGGTAGAAATTGTGTTGCAATAAGGAAGATGCATTATTTTTGGTACCAATTGCATTGCAATAAAGTAGATGTGTGTTACAACGTCTCGTGTTGTAGTTTGAACAAGGTCTGGTTTTCTTGCAATTTTGATAGATTTGTGAAGTTGTTTCAGTTTGACTATGATTTTCCAAATTTGTAAAAGGTGTTTTATGTGTTCATTGAATTAGAAAACACTTGGAAAACACATGATTTTGTCTTGAATTTCTTGAAACAAGCACATTGAAGGGAAACAAAAATCCTAGGGATGGCAAGGACTATATTCACTAGATTCCCACTTGGATTTCTCCAGCAACACTTATTCTTAGCGGATTACTTAGAAGCTTGGCCACATTGGCTCCCCCTTACACAACACTCACTTCTCGGGTCAACCAAGCTTTGAGTTCTCATGAATCTCCCATGAAAAACTCTTCATATCTACTAAGAACTACAAGAATGTGGGATGGCTTGGTAATGACCATTGTTGCAACCAACAAATAGAAAGGATTTTGGCAACTACACAAATGGATTTTAGTGAATACTCGGGGAAGTGACACCTCACAAGCATCTAGCAAGCCACTTAAGGCTTTAATCACTCTAATAGGGGCATTTATACCTTTAAAAGAAAAGGTAGGTACCCAGTTTTGAATGACACTACACGGCTAAGGCCTACATACCATGAGGACTTGACGGTTTAGTCTTATCCTTTTATATAACGACTCGACAGAAAAACTAATTGGATTTGTTCCCTCTTTCAAGGTAGGACCCTCTAAGATTAAACAAAAGTGAATTGAAAAATTTGTTTTTGGTCATTCAAGATCTCACTAAGGCACAAGGAGATTGCATACACAAAGCTTTCAACTCACACTCACAAAATTGTTCATTTTAATGCTCAAATCAAAATATGTGGATGGAAAAGCAACAACCCCTAAGTGTTTTTTATTTCTCAGGATCACAATAAGGTGCAAGAGAATTGCATACACACTAAGGAGTTATCACTACACCACAAGACACATCAAACACTCATTCATTTTAACCCAAACTTATTATGAGACAAGAAAAGTTCTTTTTAAGCCAATGCTATGAGAATGCAAGAAAAATTTAGCCTTGATGAGTTATAATGTAAGTTGTGCTCATTTTAATCCCATGAGTGAGAATGCATGTTTATTTTAAACCATGAAGAGTGAATGCAAGTTTTAGTTGTGATTGTTTGTTTGTTTGTTGCTTTAGGATTGAAAAATCTTTGTAAAATCAACAACAAAACAAGGGTTAGTATCTCCTTCTAGCTTGCCACATGCTGCCAACAACATATCAGTAACCAAAAAGCCCTAACCTATTAAAAATGAAAGTGAAAAAATAGAAATATTATAAAAAACCGAGAGTAAACCTGCAATAGGTAGATGCATCATTTTATATGTCAAATGCGTTGCAATAGCAGATGCATCATTCTACCTAGTAGATGTGGTGCAATAGATCAAATGTGTTGTTTAGGATGTCAAATGTGGCTCAGTACTATGGATGTGTGGTTCTCGAATGTAGATGCATCGCAACACATCAAATGCGACTCAAAAGGTTTTGTTTGTAGCCTTTCAGCCACAGTACAAAAAAGGACAAAAAGGTCATCTGAAAATCTACAAAAATGTTTACCGGTAAGGTCCACTAATGTAAAATAAAGGTAAGAAAATCTGGGTTAGCATGAAAAAAATGCAGCATAAAACAAACCCTAGCTAAACAATGAAGTACAATGGAGTGATATAGCATAAAACAAAGGAAAAGCTTCACCAAACAACCTTCATGCTCTCCATGATTGACCTTCATTTCCCTTCTCCATTTGCTACAAAATGATGGTTTCCCTCAAATTTTGATGAGCAACTATTAACCTATGACAAAGTCCTAAGAAAATATTGAAGGATTGGACTATTGCTACAAATATACTTAGAAATTGCAAGTAAGCCTAAAGTTTGAAGCATAAAGTAGTCAAGCATGAAGTCAAGATGTATCCAAATGAGGTTGAAATTTCATTTTTATAGAAAATCCAATTTTGGATGAATGGCCAAGATTTTTAGTTGAGAAATTCCCTAAGATCAAAGGCTGGAATTGCATGTGACAACTAGCAATTAGGGTGGAATTTGAAATGAAGGGCTGAGATTTGATTTTAGGAAAATCAAATCAAAGGTCAAGAATGCATGTGACAAGAAAGTGTTGGGATTGGAAAAAGAGACTGTTGGAGAATCAAATAATAATTTAAAATTATTTGATTTAAGAGGCTGAGTTGACCTTCTTAATTAAAAAATAATTTAATTCAAAAGTGGTGGGGTCATGTGACAGTAAATAATTATTTCAAATTATTTACTTAGTGGGAAAGTGAGAATGGGAATTTAAATAAATAATTTTATTTAAGGTTAGAAGAAAAATCAATAAGATAATTAAATAATTGATAATAAATTTTTAATTATGAAGAAAATGGATAAGGTGGACAATAATTTAATAAATCATAGGAGTTTATTTAATTATAAAAATACATAAGGAATTAATAACGTATTTAAATAAATAAATAAAGTTTATTTATTTAAATAATCAGGAGGAAATAGTTAGGAATTATGACATTATAATTAAATAATTTAATTATGTAAGGAGGATGTTTGACGTAGAAAAATGTGGTTTGCAAGTCTAGGCCATTTTTATGTGTCTACAAAAGCAATGCCAAGGGACATATTGGTTAGGCCCTTATGAGGTTGAACTTCAATGAAATTGACCAAAGGGTTTATAGGATACTCTTTCATGTGACAATTAATGATGTAAGAGAGACTACCTAAAATTTCTATTCCTTGTTCATATTTAAGAATTTTCCTCATATTATCTTTGACAAGAATCGTAGTACCAACAATGTATTCAGAACTCACAAATTTTTGCAACTTGTCTAATTCTTCATCCATTTGTCCCAGGTTCTCTTGAGGGACATTAGAAGCTATGATTCAAAATCAGTAACATTAGTTGTTGATAAGGAGGTCATAAGAAATGAAGTGTCAAGGGTATGGTCCATAGTGGGTTGACTAGTGTCAACACTATGAGTGAAAGAGTTAGAAAATCCAAGATCCACGGTGAGTGATGTATCATGGAATGACATGAGTCTCAAACTACGTCTCATGATAGTATTGGTAATAGGATGACAAGTTGTGAAGGTCATAAAAGTTTCGCCAAACCTAAGGTGTGTTGGAGCCTAAAAATTGCTACCATTTTTTGAAAAATTTGAAGCTCCCATATTGAAATTTTTGATTGCAGCACTCAGAAAAGGCACCAATGAAACATGTCCTAGTAGCTTACTTTGAAAAATCATAACTTGAATTCCATTCAGTCTCAAGACAAATCACTTTGCAATCATATTTATCTACCATATGTGAGTGTGTCTACCTGATTTCAACCTATTATGATTTGATTTGAGGAAGTTTTGAAGTATCAAGTTGAAGGTTTTGGGAAAAGGTTTGTTGTCTACATAGTAAAATCTATCAAAAAGGGGAAAATTTGGAGGAAAATTATTATCAACTAGAAGATTGTCATCATGAACCGATTGGTGGCTCAAATTCTTCGAACCTTAATGTGCTTTCATGCCAATTTTCAGAACCTCAACTCTTCATTTGGTATTTTTTCAAAATAAAATCCAAATGGGTTTAGCATAGTTTTGACATCTCCACTTTCAGAAAGTTGTCACAGAGGTCAACTTTGATGCCTGATATTTTATGAAGGAGATGGATTAATGGAAAGCCCTTTTGCAAACATGTTCACTTGACCTAGATGAACTAATATCTAGGGTGGCAGCTTCTCAGAATCACATTTTGCATTTTTAGAAAATAGCAAGTTGGCGAGTTTCAATTGGGTTTGACAGGAGTAGTTTTTAAAAAAGGGTTGAGTGAGCTACTTTGATTGTTAACAATTTTCAGTCCTAATAAATTCATGCCCAACCATTTGAAAAGCATACTCTCCTATTATAACTCATTATGTTTGTTCATTTTCATGGGTCAAGGAGAATTTTTTATTAGTTTTCCAAACTAATTTTGGAGGTTATTTGATTATAATGTGAAATGACAGGAAGCAAATTATAATGACTACCCACTCAAAACTTGGAATGCATTTCATATTTTTGGGTTGTTCTTAGACACCTTCTAGAAGGTCTTGAAAGGAATAGCATTAATAATTGGAGCCAAATCAAAAGGATGTTACAACCACCAAAGGGTATTAGTGTTGTTTTCAATGATAATGCCTTCAAAACTATGCATGTTAATATATGTCATAGCATAGAATGTTGGTAAACATAATGCACTAAGTGCATATAGTACAAGATAGTGTTGGCTAGATGGAGAAATGACAATCAAAATAGTAAAAGGGGAAATATATAGGTGACCTTGTAAGATGGCATAAATGGTAGTGATTATCAAAAGAGGAAAAAAGTAACTCAATGGGAAGTGAATTAAAAGAGCCATGATATGGCAGCTCAAATCTTGACATGAACAAAAAAATACCTTGTGGCTCACATTTTTCATAGCAAAGAATTTTTTCTTGAAGTTTGAGTAATATGACCAATACAAATACAAATGCAGCTACAAGCAATGAAAGGGTGGATGTTTGTTGATAGGACCACATGGAATAATTTTGTGGGAAAAGGTTTATTTCAAACACCATTAAAATATTTCTTTCACTTGGTCAATTCAATATACTTGAAGATATTAAGTTTCAAAGTTTCAGTTGCAAGAAAATGGCTAGGCTAAATACATTAGGGAAAAGGGTTTTATTAGAGAAAAGCTTAGAGGTGGAGAAAATACTGATCGTTCTCTCCATGGTTTGGCAACCTACATTGATGTTTTGGAAGATATAGTAGAAAAGAGTTCATGAATGTGATTAAAAAATATATGGAAAAGAATCACCTATCGTGTTCAACTCTCAACAATAGCTAAAAGGGAGGCTTATAAATAATGATTGAAGAGAACCTACATTCATTAGTCACAGGTAGTTCTATGATAGAAAAATGGTTAAAGCTTTCACTGCGATCTCACAAGGCTATAGATAATAAAAATAAAAATCCTATTTGGTGGGAATAAATAAAATTTTCATGGGTTCATTTATTTCAATCTCCCGGCATGGGGCTAATCTTTTCCTAAAGTTCAATTTCGGATCCACATGAAAGCCTTGCCTAGATTCAAATAACATGAGCATATCAACATCATCCTTCTAAGAATGATGATGATGAGGATAAATTCATATGCACATTAGAAGATGAGGGTGGAAGAATTGTTAGAGAGAATATGAAAGATAATGATGTTCTAGTTGAGTACA